>CM022754.1:34563577-34621077 GCA_012411365.1 Ameiurus melas | reverse complement strand
TTTTTATGAAAGAAATGAATACATTGGCATGATAATATTTTTGTCTAGAACACCAATTTCAAACATTTAATCATACACCTTCAATTGAAAAGTTTATAAGATTGTGAGAAACATTTCAGTCGAGTGTCACCAAACATTTGACCGGTAGTGTGTATATTAGAGGTGAAACTACCATCCCTATAATAAGGAAAGGCACAGTTTAGTGCATAATATGTGCATAATTCCACTTATGACTTATTTTGTATGTTTTTATTATAACAAAATTATATTTTGTATATTGTAATACTTTTCTATAAATATTTAATAATAAAAAGAAAGGTTTTTCTTGTATAACTGTAGACTAATTAAAAGTGATCATTTCTTGTCTTTGCTTTGTTTTAGGTGAACGACATTAACTTTGAGAACATGAGCAATGACGATGCTGTGAGGGTCTTGAGAGAAATAGTGCACAAACCAGGGTAAGTGACACATCAGCAGTGCAAAACAGTAGCACTGTTAGTGTGTGTTGGGACTGTGCGTTGACTGAAGGTACGGGTGTGTTGTTTTTTTTTGTGGGGTTTTTTTACAGGCCTATCACGCTGACGGTGGCTAAGTGTTGGGACCCAAATCCCCGAAGCTGCTTTACCTTGCCTCGCAGTGAGTGCCATGAATACACATATCAGTCTCATTATGTGTCAGAATTTCTTACTCGCTGGTTCTAGTCATCACCAATGTGCTAAGAGATACTATAGTGTGTATAGAGTGTTGAAAGGTGGTCTGAACAACTAGGCTAGCAGATATTTCATGTAGATTTGTCAATATTTAGCAAGCACAGTTTCCTCTGTGTGTTTACGTTCAGGTGAGCCAATCCGCCCGATCGATCCTGCTGCCTGGGTGTCTCACACCGCTGCGATGACGGGGGCGTACCCAGTGTACGGCCTGAGTCCTTCCATGAGCACCATCACCTCCACCAGCTCCTCCATCACCAGCTCCATTCCAGAGACTGAACGTAAGTGTTTCCCCTTCCTCACTCTAGTACGCCACACCTGATTCATGGCCGTCTGCTGGGCTGCCATCAGCTGCCACTAAATAACGATGGCACTAAATAAATGATTTGATAATAATATGAGTAACTCATTTCCAATACTTTGAAACATTCATGAAAGTGCTCTACATAAATGTTCATTGCCACAGCTCTCAAAAACCTACCCTTAGACTTTCCAGTCAACCAGTTTTCTTTCCAATTTTTATAACTGAACATCCTGTTCAAAAGTTTACACCCCCCTGGCTCTTAATGTATCGTATTGCCTTCTTGAGCATCAGTGAATGTTTGCACCTTTTGTAGTAGTCGTGTACGAGTCCCTCGGTTGTCCTCAGTGTGAAAAGCTGGATCTCAAAATCATATAGCCACTGTTTGAAAGGGGTCAAATATGTAGAAGATGCTGGAGAAGCAAAGAATGTACAGGACCTGGAGGATTTTTCTGAAGAATAGTGGGCAGTTTAACTGATCAGGACAAACAAGGGACTCATGAACAACTCTCACAAAACGTAAACACAGTCGCTGATCATCCAGGTAACGGCACACAGTATTAACAATCAAGCGTATGTAAACTTTTGTGTAAATTCAGTTATTATTGTGTCTTATGGACTATATCTAAACATCTGTTATGTGAACTAGCTTATTCAGGGCAGGACTAAATGAAAAAAACAGAATGCGCTTTTTTGATCCCTCTTATTTTTTATTTTTTTTTACAATTATCAACATTTTGCAGATTCTGCAAGGGGTATGTAAATTTATGAGCACAACTGTAGATCAGATTAGACGCAAGAACAAACAGACGAGAAGATCAGTGGAAACAGACTGCATTTATACAAGTAGAACATCAGTCTGAAGCGGTTTGAGTAGTGTATCTTGGTTATATTTACATTATCATTTTATGTGAATCACATTGATAAAGATAATCTGAAAATCCTGGCACTTAAGCAGCTGAATGTAACTGATGCGATAATCAATAACGAAGCCATTTTACATCAGTTTACCACATCAGCCTTCGTTTTCTACTGAGAAACAATTCACAGTAATAATGACAACAATGCTCATAAACAACTGACACAGTGGATCTCAAAAGACTCAAACGTAGCACTACAGAGACAGTTCTAAAGTCTATGACTCATTGTGGTGATTCATACTGAACCTAAATTTGTTGATAAAGGCTCAACGGCTCTGGCTTTTAAATTAAGTTCCTCCCAGTGACTCATCTCGCCCACATTCCTGTTGCTCTCATAACTTTTTTTTTTTTTTGCTTTTAAAATGTACAGGTTTTGAGGACTTCCACTTGTCCATTCACAGCGATATGGCGACCATCGCTAAAGCAATGGCATCCCCAGAATCAGGGCTGGAGGTGCGAGACAGGATGTGGCTGAAAATAACCATCCCAAATGCCTTTATAGGTAACAGCACAATCTCATGCTCCACCTTGGGGATAAGTAATGAGGAGAAGCTCTCACTGACTTTAGGCACTCAGACTAAGTATATGAGAAATCCCTAAAGCTTTGGGGCTTTTTGATGTCCAAAGGCTGATAATTTTCCAGAGAATGATTGTTAGGAATAAAATTCAACAGGACTTGCTGTTCTAGGAATATAATCAATTACAGGATTTACTTTTACCAACACGATGTTGATTATTATGTCTTGAAGCGTTTTTGTATTTCGTATAACACAGCAGTTTGTGAGCAGTGCCTTTTTTCTTTCTTTTTTTATCGAAGAACTTCACTGCATATGTTTTATCTGTTTATAGTTACCCTTAATGTTGTGGAATGACCGCAAAACCGCAATTTACTTCCTTACATTATAACAGATATGGCATCATTTTGCAACTAGTCTCTCTTTTTTCCCTTTATTGTAGTTATTTAGACAATAAAATCCAGCTATAGAAAATCAACCGCAATTGAGAAATCAATAGCGCAGGGGTGTGAGGACTAAACGTCTCATATGGCTGAGCTCTGATTGATCTATAGTGTAAACCAGATGACCATTCCACTAGCTGTAATAACATAACAAAATGTTATTATTTTTATTCCTAATCGAACTGCTTATACGTTATTTACCCATAGTTTTAGTATGAGCGCTCTACTATAGTGTCCTTATGGTTTTTAGTACTGTGCAGAATACAGTGTTTATATTGGAAGGGGGTTTGTTATTTTTTGTCCTCCCCAGGTTCAGATGTGGTGGACTGGCTCTATCATCACGTGGAAGGTTTCACAGACCGACGTGAAGCGCGGAAATACGCGAGCAACTTGCTGAAGGCTGGCTACATTCGCCACACTGTCAACAAGATCACCTTCTCCGAGCAGTGCTACTACATCTTTGGAGATCTCTGTGGCAGTGAGTTTCATCTCCTTTGTCTTTTTTCATGGCTCTTTATGTATCTTTTGATGTTTTTATTTTCATTTTATACTAATAAAATACTCTATTGTGATCCGTTGTGGTTTCATTATCTCTCTCTCTCTCTCTCTCTCTCTCTCTCTTCTCTCTGTCTCTCTCAGATATGGCTAATCTTTCTTTGCACGATCATGACGGCTCTAGCGCATCTGACCAGGACACTCTTGCCCCCCTGCCCCACCCAGGAGCTGCTCCGTGGCCCTTTGCTTTCCCCTATCAGTACCCCCTCCCTCAGCCCTACAGTCCCCACCCGGTGCAAGACCAAGCCTACAGCCACACAGGGGGAGGGGGAGGGGGAGGAGCAGGTGGCAGTGCCGGCAGCCCCCACAGTGAAGGTGAGACTGAACAACAACTTACAAATGAGAATGATTTAATCAGTTAAGTCAAGTATATCAAATTGTGTGGTTAGAATCATGGCTATACTTTACTTTTCTGTTGAAAAGGACATTTAGACTGTAATCTCACCATCAATATCAAAGTATAAAAAAGGGTAACATAGCAACATTATGTGCTTAGGATTAACACAGTATGCTTTGCAGTTTACTCTCTGTAATGACCATATGAATATCTAAAGTTTTCACGTAACAATGAATCTATAACTGTGATGCTCTTCTGTTTATAGATATTATAATTAAGAACAATACTACTACTACTACTACTATAAACAGCATTTTTTTAAAATATTTTTATAGTTTGCTATGTTCTATATTACAGTAATCCAGATAAAAAATCGAAACTTTACTAAAGAAAGATAAGGTAGCAACACTTGCTGTGATAAGGTTGGTTGCTACCATGGTAACTAACCTCATCAAGATGACTTTGGAGACAGACACTTCTTTTGGAGCCTACAAGTCTGCATTTATTGCATCCTTACACATTACTCACACTAATACTAACTTGCTCCTGTGCTCCTCTCCTCTCCTTTCTTCCCCCTCGTTCATAGGGAGTCGCAGCAGCGGTTCAAACCGCAGTGGTAATAAGGCTGGTGCGTTGGAGACAAAGTCGGGCGGGAGCGGTAGTGAGACTGAGAAAAGAGAGAAGGCGCTTAGTGAGCGCTCAGCAGCCCCTCCTAGTGAGCACAGTATCCACAGTACCCACAGCACTCTCTCACAAGGCCAAATCTCGTCATACGGACCTCCTGCGGCTGCCGCGCCGGGTTCTCCACCAGGCCGAGACCTGGCGTCAGTGCCCCCCGAACTCACAGCGTCCCGACAGTCCTTCCGCATGGCCATGGGCAACCCCAGCGAGTTCTTCGTGGATGTCATGTGATGCAGTTCAGGTGACTAATAGACACCTGATAGTCATGCGGATAGAGAGATTTCTGGAAAATGTACTAGGTAACCCTTGTAAGTGATGAAGGGAAGTGGTGCCGAGTGTTCCATTGCATTGTCCCTCCTGTGTCCTGTGGCTTGTACTTTCTTCAGTGAAGAAGACTGGGATGGATGGAGCTCGTATCCCTGTGTCCTGCAGAGGTTCTGTGGGATAGAGGGATGGGCTCAGAGTGGCGTGAATATGTTGTGTGGTGTCCTTTTTTTATGTCCTGCATTTCTGTCTGCCTTTTTTCCTTTTGCAGTTTCTTAACCTCATCAAGAGCCGTTTTTTTTTTTTTAATCAAAGACTACAAAACAGAGACCAGGGAGAGGGAAGGTGGAGGTAGCACCTCTCTCTGTGGCTTTTGCTTTTAAAGAATGAAGTGAAATAATATCTCATAGCGATTCAAATCAAAAAAAGATGCTATCATGAGAAACTATAGATAACTGTTTTATATTTGACTTGTCTTGTACGTTCTTTGTCAGTAATCATATGAAGAGTAGGAAAGAGAGGGGGTAAAAACAGTGTTTTAATTACAGTGGGGTCTCAGGGGTGCTAGTTCCAGCCAGAGGCCCTCTATCCCGACTGGGTAACCTATATGTAGGAGAATCATGTCTACTTGTGTTAAACGTAAATTTGACACATATATCTATCATCTCTCTGACAGCAGCAACCTCTGGCTGTGAGAACGCATGTCTTTGTGTTAAGCAAGGCTAAGTACCCGTCATTATTCAAAGAAGGACGTCGATTGTAGCCACAAAGAAGACAGTGTTCTCAGTGTGGGTTTCTTTATTACCCAAAACCGCCACCATGACTGCACTGACCAGCTTGCACATTTTACTTTAAAATGAACCTAGTACCAATTATTGGTTTATAAATGTGGTTTTGATGTTGTAGCACACAAGTGTTGCCTACAAGAAAATTGAAGACATCATTACTCATAATTATGCCCAAATATGAGTAACTGAAACAGGTTAAAGTATTGCTGAGCATAAACATCTATAATAAAGACAACTCCCAACACACTACATTCACAGCTACCTGCATTTAGTTCCCTTTGAGCGGTGTTTGTCTCAGGGAGAAAAAAACAAACGAGGAAAAGTCAATTCAGACCGGACTAATTTTATACAGGGAGGTTGTATAATGTAACTAGAGCTTCTCTGTGATTTTAATCCCATGCGAACTGGTCATGTCAGTTATTTTTCCAGATTGCGCGTTCCTGTGCCGATTCCAGCGTCTTTTACCGTCTATGAAATGTCCTGTAAAAATAACCCCAGGTTAAACTAATCCCATGCGAATTGACCAGAAGAATCACGGTTTCATCTTTTCCTGGGTTGGATTACAGTATCACAATAAATTTTGGACATTAACATAGTAATATGTGCAGTAGACCGTGTACATTTAGATTCTACCATTTATCAGAACAGGCCACGCCCACGGCAAAATGATCAGGAGCATACATTGAGACTAAGAATGTTCTGCTACTTTAGGAGCTTCAGTGTAATTTAAATGCTGGTTAAAAACCATTCATGAGTTCTTACCTAAATTGGTATTCATATTTTATCTTAATTTATTGGGTTGCCAGAGGGATAATATTGGATCCAGATTTTATCTCACTTTTCATAACGATAATGGAAATAATTGAAATTTGAAACCCTAATTGAAATAATTAGGGTTCTTTTTTTTTTAAACTAAATCTCTATAGGTTTACTGTATGTTCTTTGAAAAGGATTTTGGTTCTTTGCATTATCCCTTACTTACCAGATAACATGGAACGCACAAACGTGATTTATAGTAGTTTATTGTATAACATCTGTCGAGTTGAAAAATGCAGACTAATTTGTGCACTTTGTTTTATTTTTTAATAATTTTAATAATATTCTGGGTTTAATTTACCAGAGAACACCTGTGACCCCCTTCTATGTACTTCTCTTTCTTACTCTTCCAACAGCAATGCAGCACACAAATCTGTCTGTTGTTTTATCAATAACATGAACATCCTGTATTTTTACAGTCTAATGATCCTTTGTATTACTGTAAACTCATTTTTTTTTTGGAAAAAAAACATTTATCACAGGTTTTTAATGATTAGAAACCGATGTTTAGTATCAAATGGTTCAATTTTAATAATCGCTGTACACTGTTTTATGCCAAAACAAATTCTTTTTATTTATAAACATAGTTTTATTGCGTACATGTTGTGTTTGGAGCATCTTGTCTTTTCAATGTGTCATGTGTCCAAAGTAATACATCAGCTAATACATTTTAAGTAAGTATTGTAATATATGAGTGTGTATATAGTACATACAGTACTGGGAAAAAGTCTTAAGCACCCTATTTTTTTTTAAGTACAAACTTTATATCGAGTCAGTACAAAACATTTAGATTTCCAAACATTAGTTTTCGAGCACCAAGTGAAATAAATGATTGTATATCAGTGAAGAAAGCAGCATATTATGTAAAAGACCGCTTTTCAGACAAAAAGACATAATGAAGGCTGCTGGGTTTTGCTGCAAACATAAGAAGCGAGTACGACAGTCAAAGTCTCCTGAAGAAATGTGGCTGGTTCTGCAAGATGCTCAGTAAAACTTTCAGCTCATTTCTGTTTAAAACTGCACTAATTCTGCCTGACACGACAATTTTTTTTAAAGCAAAGGACCATCATACCAAATATTGACTTTGTTTAATTTATTCCTGTTTACTGCTCCAGATAGTATAGTTTGTATTGTAGAAATGTTTAATTGAATGGTTTTTGAAGGCATCTTTGCTCTACAACATTTCTTTGGATGTGCCTAAAACTTTTTCACAGTATATACACACACAAACATGTTGGTATGGGTAATGTTGCTGCCTCGCAGGGTCCAGGGTTCCCAGTTTGCGACTAAGCTCGGGTTACTATCCGTGAGGAGTTCTGCAGACTCCCCAAATCCCCCCTCCAGACCCCCCACCCCCACCCACCACACACACACACCCCCCCCGGCATGGTTTTCCTCCAGGTTAAGTGGTTTTCTCCCAAAGCCACCAAACCATGCCGGTAGCCAACTTCTTCCACTGTTTACACTACATTGTCCCATGATGTCTTGCATATTCTCAGGCCCAGGGTGTATTTTCCCACCTTGTGACCAACGTACCCAGGCCAGGTAGGCTCCGGATCCACCCTGACCAAGAATTGATGAATGAGTGAATAAATTAATAGATGATAATATAGATATTTTAAAAATATTTCCTCATCACCAACCATTATACTCACGCTTAAAAGGACAATCTTTTTTGTTCAGTTCAGCTATACCTCATTGCTCTTTTAAAACTATTTAAAATAACCCCACAAACGAATACAAGCAAAGCACACAACCCCCCAACATTTATAATATTCAACTCAAATGAAAGTGGAATATTTGTCATCCCAAAAAACATTTCTGAATTCCTGCAGTTGAACGTTACGTCATTATACAATCGTCATTGACGATCCACCCTGACCAAGAATTGATGAATGAGTGAATAAATTAATAGATGATAATATAGATATTTTAAAAATATTTCCTCATCACCAACCATTATACTCACGCTTAAAAGGACAATCTTTTTTGTTCAGTTCAGCTATACCTCATTGCTCTTTTAAAACTATTTAAAATAACCCCACAAACGAATACAAGCAAAGCACACAACCCCCCAACATTTATAATATTCAACTCAAATGAAAGTGGAATATTTGTCATCCCAAAAAACATTTCTGAATTCCTGCAGTTGAACGTTACGTCATTATACAATCGGGTCAGCTGACAGAAGGCGTCCCCCCACCACCATCCATATTCCAACTGATCCCGCCTTCTACTCTATGATTGGCTACTATTTTCCTGCTTCTCCAATAGGATTGTGACGGCTTCTAAGCGTGTCCTTTCAGCCAATCCTTGAGCAGTATGTGGAGTCTATGAAAAAACGGGTGTGTAAAAAAAAAAAATACCGCTGTTCGTGAGGAGGGAGCGGTCGGCCATCTTGAATAGAATGACTGATCAGTGACCGCTATAGTATTGCGGAGCTGACGGAATAACAGAGCGTTAGCTACGGCGTATTTGGGCGACACCGGCCCGGTTCTGTGTTAGTCAGACAGTCACCTGGTAAGTTTTAAGAGACATTTTGGCTTTTGGTCATAAAAGAGTGTCTTGGCCGAAATTCAATCCAGACGAGTCGAGCTTCGCTACAGCGAGTAACGTTAGCTAGTTTGCTTAGTCTGTGTTTAACCTGGGGTATCACAAACCGATCAATTACCCTATACACTTCTTAGTTCGTGTTTGAGAGCTAATAAATATAGCGTTATTATTCAAATAAACGTTCATCGTGATGTTGCTTAGCAGTTAGCCAGTCGCCCTGCAGTGGTGCTCAGAGATGGGTTTTTCCTGTCTCGACAACATTTCAACCGCGATATCGGTTCAGTTTTATATATATATAATTTTTTTAAGTATTAAATATTTTATCACGCGTCGGTTTAGTCAGTGTTGACTATTAAGAACATTGTACGTGCCCTGACTGAAGTGTTATTTTAGGGAAGTACACATTTTCTTGGGCCGTATCGTAAA
This sequence comes from Ameiurus melas, assembly GCA_012411365.1. Taxonomy (NCBI): domain Eukaryota; kingdom Metazoa; phylum Chordata; class Actinopteri; order Siluriformes; family Ictaluridae; genus Ameiurus; species Ameiurus melas. The sequence goes on along the minus strand of CM022754.1, from coordinate 34,611,771 downwards.
CCGCTCGCGTTTTCCACACGAGTGCACTACACACGTTCGGGTGTCTTCAGGTTCTACGCACTACATAGTGCACTAAATGTCCGTTGTGGATCGAGCCCCCCAGCAACAAAAAAGGCCGGTTTTAACGGCAGACATATTGGTTGCTGCGGTTCTGTGAAATATGTGATTGATTTTTCCTTTCTTTTCCCCCTCCTAAATATCATTACTCTTCTAATAACTCTTCTAGATGCTTATCTTGCCTATTACACATTGTCTGACTGAATCCTGGAGGCGAGTGAATGTCTCTTGTGAATCCTTCTATAAGCTTTGACTTTAACCCTGGAAATGGATTTATTTTGTTCAATAATGTGATTGGTTTTTGTATTGCAGATAAAAAAAAATAAATAAATAAGGAATTTTCTGGCACTCAAATATATTGATGGATGGATGGATCAGTCAATTCAGTGTTAATATAAATGCATGTGTGCACTTAGTATGAGTATGGGCAGTTTATTTCCTGTCCCTCAGTAAGCCATGCAGATGAATGTTCTCAGTAAGATCTGCTCAAGGTCACTGACTGCCACTGCATTCTTCAATGCATTGCTCCATCAAGATGTTTACAACCTGGGCAAGTTCATTTATTTGATCGTGTGTTCGTGTTTGCTTGCTCTCCTCTTCTAGTTTACCTTTTTAAAAGTGTTTTGAAACCTTTTTTTTTTTTAAAGGATAGGCGTAGAGACGAGCACACGCGCTGGCATGTCGATATTAAAGGAATCCTGCAGTGTTTTTCCGCCTAATCGAAATCATTTTGTACTGAAAATCTAGACAAGTCAAGACATGACAATTTATTATTATTATTTTTTTAATCTATAACATCTTAAGTCTTAAATCGGAGCAATAAAAGTATCCAAACTCGTCAGAAAAAATGTCGTTTACTGTTTTTGCCCTCTTGCAACCCCGACATTATCTGAAACCTGTCTAATGACTATTGTAAAAGCGCTATACAAATAAAGTTGAATTGAATTGAATTAAATGTTGTTGTTTTTTTTGTTTTTTTAAAGCTCCGCCTGTTTTCCCGATCACATTGATGATGTGAGATGCATATAGAGATGTATCACGTCACAGATCATCCTTAACATTAAAACCACTACTAACAGGTGGTGTGAGTAACGTTGATTATCTGTCTCGTTACACTGGCACCTGTTGAGGGGTGGGGTATATTAAACAGGAAGCGAACATTTGTTTCTCGAAGTTGACGTGTTAGAAGCAGGAAAAATGGGCAAGAGTAAGGATCTGAGTGACTTGGACACGGGCCAAATTGTGATGGCTGGACGACTGGGTCGGAGCATCTCCGAAATGCCTTTCTGGTCCTGTGATGTGTTCCCTGAATGCAGCGGTTAGTACCTATCAAAAGTGGTCCAAGGAAGGACAACCGGCGGCAGGGTCGTGGGTGCCCGAGAATCATGGATGCGTATGTGAACCGAAGGCCCGTCCACAGAAGAGCTACGGTCACATCAATTCCTGAAATTTTTTTACCGCTGGCTATGGTGGAAAGGTGTCGGAACGCATAGTGCATCACAGCTTGCTGTGTATGGGGTCCTGGCGTTCATGTGGATCATACTTTGACACGTACGACCTACCTAAACGTTGCAGACCAAGTACACCTCTTCATGGCAACAAAATTCCCTAATGGCAGTGGCTTCTTTCAGCAGTATAATGTGCCCTGCAACACTGCAAAAACTGTTCAGGAATGGTTTGAGGAACATGATCGGGTTCAAGGTGTTAGCTTGGCCTCCACATTCCCCAGATCTCAGTCCGATCTGTGGGATGTGCTGGACGAATAGGTTAAACGATCCGCGGAGGCTCCACCTCAACTTACAGGACTTAAAGGATCTGCTGCTAAGTTCTTCACAATGTTGGGCAGGAGGTTTTAATGTTATGACTGATCAGTGTACAAATTAGCCATACCACAATCCTGACTTGTAGGTAGCTTTTGTGGCTTGAAAACGTTGGTACTTGATTAGTGTAGTTAGGACTGTCGACTAGGACTTATTTATTTATTTTTATATACATGCATGCATTTTTACTGAACCTTCTCATTAAAATGTTCTTTTGTTCCTTGTCATTAGGAGATTATGCAGTAAACAGAATAGCACTAGTTTTCCATATCTATAATCACAGTAGCTGTTTAGCTGTTTTTTGGGGGTTTTTTGGCCACAGAAACTCATTTGCAGTGCAATATCTGCCCCAGGGATCATTTTCTGTTAAAGGAGCGGTTTCTGAAAATCGCATTCGAACAACGCACTCCATAAAAAAAATAATCTTATTACTGACGATAATGAAAGATGAGACAATTATAAGTATAAAAATGTCTTAATGTCCCATCTTGAATATTTTTCTTCAGTATTAGCATTAATACTCTGCAGTTGAAGTACACAACCTCTGCAAAGTTAAACTGCTGAGTGTTCTATATTCCACATGCATGCAGAGTAAAACACCTTTATCACAGTGTGTCACAGTTATTACTTTGGCTTTGGTGTGTCTTCTGTGTTTGATTTGTCTTTAATCTTGTTTTCCAGATTTCTGCACCATGGCACGTGAACACTGAGAGACCGCGCCACCATGATCGGAGGACTTTTCATCTACAACCACAAGGGCGAGGTGTTGATCTCGCGCGTCTACCGCGACGACATAGGGTGAGAGCCGATCCGCCTGCTTCCTCGGCACGAGATTTAAGATCAGTATACGAGGAGACGACGATGTAAATAGGGATTTGTATCGTAACTGTTTTAACGGTATTGCTACTCTTACCGATACTGCTTATCGATCCGGTACTTTAACGCCATTATTATCGTTACTTTATCGGTAGTGCTACACTAACTTCTAATTAAGCATAGTTTATTAGTATACATCTTTGTAAATGCACTAGTGTGACGATTTAAGTGTTTGAGATTTATATACTACAGAATAAAAATTTTTAAAGCTTTCCATCTAGGTAATTTGTAAAGTTGAAAGTCATGTGCGTTTAATTGCCGAAGTGTTTACATACTGATTCATTTCTTTATTTGGGGTTTTAAGAACAAATAGAAAATATGTTGAAAATGTACTGAAATCTACATCATTTCAACGTAAGGTAAGAAAACCAGTTAGGAGCGTTGTCTACATCAACTGTAGTGAAGTGTAACCACAGTTTTGAACGTTTGGTTCGCTCAGTCATCGTCATTCTGTTTATTAAGCGGGAGCTTTCGAGTGATCTCACTTCTGGATTGCGAATAACGAAAATGCAGACGAATGTCTTAATATTATCGCAAATGAGAAATGGTTGGTGAGATCAAATGTGCAAAATAGCGTTTATTTAGCAATTATAAAATAGAGGAAATATATTTTCTTAAAGTGTACCTATTATGTTTTGAAATGTGCCTAATTTTGTTTGAAAGGTCTCATACTATAGATTTACATACAGCTGAGGCCAAGAAACACTTTAATGTGCTCATAATTTAAACTGCAGCACTAGTACCTTTTTTATTTTTAATTTATTTATTTATTTATTTTTAAAGATCAGTTTCTTCGAAACAAGTCATTTAAAAAAAAAAAAAATTAATGGAAAAACAAAACCCAGATGCATAAAAAGTCCCATACACTGTTCAGACACTGGGTTGCTATGGCTACAATGGCTCTGTGAAGCGGTGTTGGTTGTCGCAGACCGCAAGTGCATGTGTGTGTGTGTTCGTATGTGTGCTGAGTATGTAATGATGCACTGTAGACAAAGTGTAACAGTTGACCATGAAAACCTACACTTAATCCGGAAAGGTGGGAGTGTTCATGGCCCTGATCTCTTCTTAAGGCAGAATGGAGGAGGAGGACGAGGAGGGTGATGTGCGACAACCAATGGTATGAAGAGTAGTTTAAGATAGTGAGATGCCATGGGTTTTGTTTTCTTTTCTCGTGAATCATACAGGAGTCCAAATGAAATGACTGAAATGCGTATTCTGCATTATAACAAAATCAAAATGGCTTTCATTTCAACGAAGCACTGAGGACTAAGTAAAGATTTCTTTAATTTGAAGAAAATGAAATCTCACATTTCATGCCCTGTGTATACACTTCATCAGTTTCTAGATTGATCCTGCAGTCTAGGCTTTGATGGAGGCGCTGGGTGTCTGTACGAATATGAATTTTCCTGCTGCAACACAACACCTGATAAGGAAAAATCTAATTTTTTGGGGGGAGGGGGGAGTTTCAGCAGAACACATGGCAACCTAAACGCTGCCACATTTCTGACTCAAGAGTGAGCTGTCATTAAATCAGTACTGATGTAGCACTGTTAGTTCCTGCCTCTGAGCATTGCTAGCTAGTTGATAAGAGGAGTAGAGAAAACAATATATAGATGATGGTAAGACGGTTATTGCTGGTCTAAAACATAGTTTGGAAATACCTTTGATTTATGTAGATGGCGTGGGTGTATTTTATTATCACTGTCGCTTTAAAAACAAGACATGAAAGAGAATGTATCTTTCGGACAATTTGATAAAGTATGTTTGTTTTAAGTTTATGCCTTTATTTATTTGTAACGGTGTTCTATCGTACAGAAATGGTTTTGTTCTATCACATTCTTAAGCTGAATTATGCTTTTAGTTTATCTTATGCTTATAGAATGCAGGAATTTCCCATCCATCCATCCGTTTTTCCGTACCGCTTATCCTACACTGGGTCACTGGGGAACCTGGAGCCTATCCCAGGGAACTCTGGGCACAAGGTGTGGGACAGTCTGGGCGGGGTGCCAATACATCTCTGGGCACAATCGCGTGTACACACATTTTCACACACACACACACTACAGACAGCCTACAATGCATGTCTTTGGACTGGAAGAGGAAACCAAAAGAAACCCCTAAACATGGGGAGAACATGCAAACTCCACGTACACAGACCAAAGGTGGGAGCCCCCAACCTCAGAGGTGTGAGGCAAAAGTACCGTGCAGTACAAAAATGTTTGAGGCAGAATTTGGTGGAAAATGATATTGATGGTCAATAGTGGCAGGCCTCATTACAGTTTGCGCTGTAACAGTTTGGCAAACGTGCATGTTCTTCTATTAAAATTATTTTATTTATTTTTTGATTAAGCAGTTAGTGCAGTGTGGACACACTACAGAAGTGATGAGTACAGTCTCTACTTTGATTCCAGTCCACTATTTTGATCCCCTTCCGGTTCATCTATCACTCTGTAGATAGCAATCACTATACCGACAGCATGGGTCGCATCTTCATAGGACATTTTATAACTCTTGGAGTTTATTGATTCAATTTAGTTCAAAATAACTAGAAAAACGTCTTCTTTTTTTCCTTCTAGTGTTTCCATGGGTTTGCATTATATGTTAGGATAGACAGCAAGCACAATATGATGTACCAAGCATGTGTGTGTTGTACATTTTCATATCATGATAAATGTTAGTGGTTAGCACGTTCGCCTCACACCTCCAGGGTCCCAGTTCGATCCGCCTCATGCCATCAGAAATGATGAGTGGGGGGGGGGGGGGGGGGGGGGGGGGGGGGGGGGGGGGGGGGGGGGGGTGGGGGGGGGGGGGGGGGGTGTGTGTAGCATGACTATATAATGAAAAGATTAAAAGGTGTCTCCAATAACGATATTGATTTTAGTGCATTCTGTTCGTGTTATGATATCAGTTTGTGTCCGTTTTTCGCAGGAGGAATGCGGTGGATGCATTCCGAGTTAACGTGATCCACGCACGCCAGCAGGTCCGCTCGCCCGTCACCAATATCGCACGCACCAGCTTCTTCCACGTCAAGCGCTCCAACATCTGGCTGGCTGCCGTCACCAAGCAGAATGTCAACGCTGCCATGGTGTTCGAGTTCCTCTACAAGATGTGCGATGTCATGACCGCCTACTTCGGCAAGATCAGTGAGGAGAACATCAAAAACAACTTTGTGTTGATCTACGAGCTGTTGGACGGTAAACTGACTCGCTTTTTTTTTTTTTTTTTTTTTCTTCTTCTCTCTTCTTTTTCTTTTCAGTCTCCATTTTTCACCAGTGCCCAATTACTTTAAGCTTATATCAGCTGTGTATCACCAAAGAAAACCGCTTGACACATCAAGGGGGAATTGTTTGTTTAAGCATAAATTAGTCTTGTGAGGAGACCAGGATGATCCCTGACAAGAATACGTGTCTGGAGATGGTTTTAAAAATACGGCAGTGAATTGTTGTGTAAACACTAACTACTCCTATACCAACTCACCCATTTTTAATTCATACACTTAATAACCCCAAGTCCCTGGTGGTTAGTGGGCTATGTGTACACACACACACTAACACCCCAGCCCTGGAGACTACGCCTTGTTCCTCTTTGTGTTTGGCAGGTCTCCGTTTGTGATATTGTACACTTGTCAGTCATCAGCTCTACTTTGAGCTCTGCCTTCCATCGCTAAATGATGGACTAGCTTAGAAATGTAAAGCTTGGTTGGCCGCTTTCTTTCCCACCCAGCCTTGTACCACCTTCTTAGAAATCACCTCTGACCCAGTGATGAAGATAGAGTTAATGCTGTAATGACTTTTGCTGAAAGAGGTGTTTTTTTGTTTGTTTTTTTTTGTTTTTTTCCTTTTTTCTTTCTTTGACAAAGTTTCAGTAACAGGAATTTCTATGGCCCTGGTATAAGGAAACAACATAATTAATTTGCATGAAAACCTGTTTTGATGTTGGTTATTATGGGTTGTAGCTGTTGACTCTCTTTTTGCCTGTTTCCTTTTCCAGAATATGGCGCTTTTTTTTTTTTTTTTACGTAACGCAGCATTCCAGCAGTTCACTTATTCCCACAAGCAGCAGCTGGAGTTTCTGTTGTGCTGTGGTTTTTTTAGGTTTTGATTTTTATAACTTGTATATAAGAAAATCAAATCCTAAAGAAAATACTGCGCAGACAGAGCATCATCTTCACGTCCTGGGATCCTGCAACATTATTATCTAAGTGCTTGAGATGAGATTTCTGTATGTTGTTTGCTTAAGATTTTGAAATGGGTAACAAAATAATATTGTGGTATTATATCAGAAAGTCACAGTTTTACTCACCATGTTTGTTTTTTTGTTTTTTTTTGTTTTTTGTCCTGTCCCCCCCATTGAATGCTTCTTCTCTGGCATATAAAGTAATGGGGTTGCCTTCTCCGAGCAGGACATTTCCAGTGCTCCTTGAAATTTGTCCAAAATAAGCAGCTGTCTTTGTGCTGCTGTCCCGACGGGACCGTCTTTATCTCCGGAGGCTGAAACAATGCCAAAACTCCTGGCCTACCTAGGTGGTCTCATCATAAAATATTTGTTGTCGAGCTGATATTTAGTGTTGACTATAACAATGTTGTACAGTGAATATCCATTAGGCAGGTTTCAATAATTATAGTCGAGGTCTGTTAAGTTTAAATACGCCTTGCAGAATCTGCAAAATGTTCATTTAAAAAAATATATAATATCAGTGTCCCTATCAGTGTAAATTTATTTTGTTTAGACACCCACCCCCAGTTAGTCTTTATAAAAAGATATTTAGATATGTTCTTCCTAAAGTATAGATAAAAAATATAAAATATATTATTAAACTCAAATTTTTTACAGTATTTTGATTTTTTTTGTAATAGTTGTATATTTTGGTGTTTTTTTTTTTTTTTGTTTTTTTTTTATAGTTGTATAGAGGTACAGATAGGCAGAAATGAACGTACCACTTTTTTTGTGTGTGGTTGTACTTGTGATGAATTAGTGCCGTCTACACGGTTCTTTCACCTTACTGTAGAGATCCTGGACTTTGGTTACCCACAAAACTCTGAGACCGGGGCACTGAAGACCTTCATCACTCAACAGGGAATTAAGAGCCAGGTTAGTGCGAACAGTTAAAACTTTCAGAGTACTTTAAACAAGATGCTAGTTTTATTACTTCGTTGTTACTAGTCAACAATCCATGGTGCAGGTCAGTATTTGTTGGGCTCTTTAAATGTGGTTTTGGGTATGTAAATACTTAGTTTGCTCCACTGGCTCTGAGTTTGGCGACATTATGCAGTTCTTCCCTCTATGTAAACATTCGCTGTAAATGCTGCCATCCTTTCAATTATTTGAGTCAATGCAAATAAACTGATTTGATTTGTTTTCTGTCGTCTTTAACTCTCTGTGCCCCATCGCCTGGTCTGACAACCTGCCTTCCAGCATCATGTAAGCACACCTGTGATAGCACTGATTTCTCTCTCTGATAATGATTAACCAGACTCTACAAATGTTTTATCGAAATCTATTTCTCTGTATTTGCTTCCAGACTAAAGAAGAGCAGTCTCAGATCACCAGTCAGGTGACCGGGCAGATCGGATGGAGGCGTGAGGGCATCAAGTACCGTCGCAACGAGCTCTTCCTGGATGTTCTGGAGAGTGTGAACCTGCTCATGTCACCGCAAGGTAACACTCAATTCCACTGCTGAACTAGCACATGGGGCTCTAGGAGCATTGTGTCTGTTGGTATGCTGTGTACATTTTGGTGATTTTTTTCGGTGATTTGACATCACCGTGTGACCATGTCATGGCTGGATATGTATCTATATATGTGGAATTGTGTGTGGGTGTGTGTGTTTGTGTGTGTGTAGGTCAGGTGCTGAGTGCCCATGTGTCAGGCCGTGTGGTTATGAAGAGCTACCTGAGTGGAATGCCCGAGTGCAAGTTTGGCATGAATGACAAGATTGTCATCGACAAGCAGGGCAAAGGGGGCACTACTGATGATGCAGGCAAGAGGTGAGACACAACTAGATTTTTGTGGATTTCTTTGTTAAATAGTTCTCCTTGACCTTGGCATGAAAAACTATTCAAAAACGAACCATACAGTTCAGTCCTAAGGTCTGAGTCTAGGATTGTGCAGTATAACATAATATAACAATGCCACCATATCCAGTGATGATTATGGCCGATAAAGTTTATTTACCAGCGGTACCAAAAATTATACATTTTGCATAGGAGTAGAGATCGTTTGCATGCTTATGTGCCCGATAACTGATATTTATTTATTGTTTTACTTCTGTTTTTTTGACCGCGACCATACCGCTGAACTGAACAAACCGTTTTATTTAACACCAATAAATAGAGGGGTCCGTAAAAGTGCAAAAAATAAAATGCACTGTTCGGGCCTTTCTTCAGATTTAGTCCTACAAAAGTGCTCCTGCGTGCAGTTCTCAAAACGCCCACAAGGTGGCCGTTGATCGTTTTTCCAATATTACAAATCCGATAACCGATTATGGAAATATGCTTAAATATCAGTAAAACCGATAATCGGTCGAGCACTGCAAAAACATCAGAGCATGCTAGTGTTAGAGTAATGTTTAGGTGCATTGTAGTTTGGGGTGAGGCTTTGCGTCTGTCTGAGCCATAGTGTGTGTATCTCCCACAAATATAGCTTTTATTTATGTCTGTGGAAGTAAAACTGAGGGATGTAAATGCCACCCGTTCTTCTGACTCGTTATTGTGAAGGGAAAAATACCTGGAAATATGTCAGTTATTCGAGTGGCAGAAGGTTTAGCGCACTCTGGCCCTGGATCACTCCAAGAGTGAAGGCTTCCCTGACTACGGCTGAAAATGGTCAGCATGGCTTTTTTGGTTTTTGGCCTCAAGATGGAAAGAGAAAAGAAAAAAAGGTCTACAGTGACATGTAAAATCCAATGTGTTACAAATCATGTTAATGGTAAAAAATAGTTGGAAAGTGATTTAAATAAGCTGTTTTTTTTGTTTGTTTTTTTTAACCATGCTGTTCTGCTCAACACTAAACAGTAAAAATGTTGACCATGCTTTGACAACCAATTTGTAAGAATCACTTAAAAGGCCCCCTTCCAGCTGAGTTTTCATGATTTCCACAGTTCCCGACTGTAGTAGTGTACCTCACTTCTCACCCAGTCATCCATCTACATATTCTCCTGTATTATTTTTTAAAGCCTCAGGTGTGTGTTTTTGTCATGCCATTTGAAGTCTCAGTGGTACGGGTGTGCCGTCTGCTTTAATTAAAATGTTTTGAAAATTTCTCACTTCCAGGGGGAGGTTGGGATGTAATCAAGTATGTTTTTTTTTGTTTGTTTTTGTTTTTTGTTTTTTTTCTACTGCAGTTAAAACGTCCGTGACGCATGCATTTGTTTTGACAGACTTTAACATTCGGGAACTGTTGAACGCACGGCAAATTTCAGCCTGTAGTAGCACATGCTCATTTAAAATTCAGTCTGCCACAGTATGAACACAGTAGAAATGTACTTTTAATAGTAATGTCAAGTACTGGTATTTGTACTATTTTATAAGGCAGTAAACACAAAGCACTGAATTGAATGCTCCACATCAGACAGAGAAATGTGGTAGTAGTGTCTGTTGCAAAACTGAAACACTGAGTGGATGTGGGGTGCCACGTGTTACAGCTAGTAAAACGGGTGTAATCCGAGACCGATTTGCAGTTTAACCGTTTTAATGTAGTTGTACGAATGTTATATAAGCTTCTGACTAATTTCGACTTTAGCTATGCAAGTGAGAACCTTATTCAGCCTTCTTTTATTTGTGGACATTCTAAACATCTGGCCTGCCCTTTTGTAAAACTATCCACACAAGCCATCGCCCCAGAACACTATATGTATTGTCCAGGATACACAGTTGTATTATTGGCATTTTTCTTTTTTGCTGCGCACTGTGAGAACGCTATTATCATAAAGCAAATATCGCATGAGACCTCGGATTCAGCTGCCATGTGCAGCTGTTTAATAACGTAATTCTGATTATATTAGTGCCAAACAAAAAAGTATTCAGTGTTGTGTTGCTGTATTCTCGTAACTTGCTCAAAACGATGCAACAGTCACAGTTCCTGCATTGTGTTAGGATGCACCTCAGTTTCCACAAAGGTACCTGTAGGAACTCCAAGCACAGTGTTCTAAACGCAGACGTTCGAGTTCAACTCGGACATGACCTTGTCTTCCTGCTTCCAAATAAAGCATTAGGTGGTATTTGTGAGGCCAGCAGGGGGCGCTCACCCTGTGTTCTGTGTGGGGCCTAATGCCCCAGTATGGGACACTATACTGTAAAAACAGCACCGTGTTTCAGATGAGATGTTAAACCCGAGATCCTGACTCTCAGTGGTCATTAAAAATTGTAGTAAAAGAGTAGCGATATAAACCCGGTGTCCTGGCGAAATTCCCCCATTGGCCCTTCTCTATTGTGGCCCCCTTATTATCTCCATTCCTGAATTGGTTACATCATTCTCCTCTCCACTCCACTAATAGCTGGTGTGTGGAGAACGTTCTGGCACACTATGGCCTCACATCATCCAGGTGGATGCTATACAGTACTATGTATTACTACTAATATACTACTACCCCTCCCCCCCCATTATGTAAAGCACTTTGTGTCTAGAAAAGCACTATATAAATATAACCAACACTGTATTCCACAAATATGTTGACATCTGACCAATGACACATATGTGCTAACCCTAGCTACCACAAGTTTTACCTTGTCCATACTTAACTGTATATTTAATATCCAATATCCAAGAGAGTATTACCCTTAATAGCACATATAGCTTATTAGTTCCAACATCTAGCTGTAATAGAGCTTGAAAAAAAGCATTTGAATTTCCCAGCGTTCTCCCAATACGCAGATTTACTTTTTGTCTTAAGCAGTATGGCTTGTGTCCTGTTCTGCAGTATGTTTGCTATTCAGAGTGTGTGTTTCCTGTGTACGCCTTGCAGTAGCGGGAAGCAGTCTATAGCCATCGACGACTGCACCTTCCACCAGTGTGTGCGACTCAGCAAGTTTGACTCGGAGCGCAGCATCAGCTTCATCCCACCTGATGGAGAGTATGAGCTCATGAGGTCTGTATGCGATTATAAGTGTACACAACCTATGTCCTCTGGTGCACTTTTTTCCCCTAAGTGTATGTCGTCACTTTAGGTATCGCACCACTAAGGACATCATTCTGCCGTTCCGCGTCATTCCTCTGGTAAGAGAGGTGGGACGCACCAAATTGGAGGTGAAGGTGGTCATCAAGTCCAACTTCAAACCGTCACTTCTGGCCCAGAAGATTGAGGTGAGTGAGTGTCGTCGTCATCGTCCCCTTTTCCAAAGAGTTATTTTAAATGTACTATCGGTCAAATGTTTAGTAAAGACTTTTTCCCACATTTTATAAGTCCTCTCGTTTTCTCAACCGATTTCTTGTGGAATTTCCCTGAGATGTTTTTTAAACAGTATTAAAGGAGTTCCCACCTACGCTGGACACTTATCGGCTGCTTTTCAGAGTATTTCAGAATATAAGTCGTACATTTATTTTAAAAAATATATTTTAGTAAATAACTTTATTTTTCTAATGAAAGAAATGAATATGTTGGTACGGTTATATTTTTGTCTACAACACCGATTTCATACATTAATCATACACCTTCAGATCAAAAGCTTTTTAAGATCATGAGAAACATTTCAGTCGAGTGTCTAAATACATTTGCCCGGTAGTGTACTCCATGTTTTTAAAATTTGCACTAGAGCTGCAAAGGTTAATGTTTCTAACAAGTTTAGAATTTAGCGCTGTGTAGACTGTGTGCAAAAATTATGATAAACCATATAATTATTAATACCGTCACCTGCTTGTAATTGAGATGAACTATTTAAGATGCAGTGGGTTTGATGGCAGGCATTTATCTGATTTATTTATTTATTTGTTTCATAAACATTATGTGGTTATTATATATTGTACGTGTCCTTAGGTGCGCATTCCCACCCCCCTCAACACCAGTGGTGTGCAGGTGATCTGCATGAAGGGAAAAGCCAAGTACAAGGCCAGTGAAAACGCCATCGTGTGGAAGTGAGTCACACCTGCAGCTTTCTCACGCCAATGAAACAAGCCCTTGTTTTGGTAGATTCCTTCAGAGTGTGTGTGTGTGTGTGTGTGTGTGTGTGTAGGATCAAGAGGATGGCTGGTATGAAGGAGTCGCAGATCAGTGCTGAGATTGAGCTGCTGCCCACCAATGACAAGAAGAAGTGGGCCCGTCCACCCATCTCCATGAACTTTGAGGTCAGTTTAGTTCTCGGATGTGTAACCTCCTTGTAAAAATCAACTTTTTTTTTTTTTAAGGTGCGTACTAAGTCTAGCATAGAATCATGTAACTATTTGGTCAGATAATAATTCCTAGCACATTCAAAACCACAATAGTGACATCAGCAATAGATTTTGAAAATAAAAACATAACCTTTTCCAAACCTTTTTTTTTTTTAAATATCTCGCCTTAGATGGTGTTTTCAAAAAGGCATTTTCCTCTGGATATTTGTATACATGTGTGGATATGTCTTAGGAGTTCATGAGGATCGTCCTTAAAGGTTCACTGTTCATGCTCAGCAATTTGCAGTGATGCAGCACCAGTCAAATATTTGGAATATACCTAACCATGCTTCTTTTACTGTTCCACATATTTTAGAATAATGCTCAAGACATCAAATAATAAATTACATATGGAATAATATACAGAGAGACAGAGGGAGGAAGGGATTCCTGTTTAATATTTACACATATCTATACATTCTGTGCACCATGAGCAAGATCTGCACATTGCTGCTGCTTTGTATGTTTGTTTGTTAGTAAACCTCAGTTCCCAGTATCGCGATAATTCTAACGATAAAACTCCGGTTGCTCTTGCTCAGGTGCCGTTCGCCCCGTCCGGACTCAAGGTGCGCTACCTAAAGGTGTTCGAGCCAAAGCTGAACTACAGCGATCACGACGTCATTAAATGGGTCCGCTACATCGGCCGTAGCGGCATCTACGAGACCCGCTGCTAACGGCGGCCCCTCTAGCTCAGTCGGGGGGGGGGGGCTCTGGGGCCTGAGGGCCTGACGAGGAGAGATGAGCAAGCGGAGCCTCACTGGAGGAGGTGCAGAAGAGGCGTCGCCTTCATCTCTCTCTCCTGCTCCCTTCCCCTCCTCTTCCAATTTTTTTTCTGTGTTCACACTGACAACGAAAAACAAAAGATTTAAAATAAATATATATATATATATATATATATATATATATATATATATATATATATATATATATATATCATTGGTTATTCAGAAATAATGTCTAGTGGAGAAAACAGAAAAAGAGTTCAAAATAAGTTTAGATATCTTTGATATGACAGCTGCATTTCGCTTCATTATGCATACTTACCTGCTATAAGATGAGGCCCCCTTTCCATCAGGCCCACCCATTCTTCCTCTTTTTAAGCATTCCAGACCCCTCGCTGATCGATTAATGGAGGATTTAGGCTCATTCTCTGTTTAACGATAAGCAGTGAACCTGTGCTTCTGTTCTCAGGCCTCGTCCGTGCTTCGTTTTCCTCTTTCTCACGAGATGTGTGGTTGTATTTTCTGCTCTGGTGTAGTCAGTTAAACTTCTTTTTTATTTTTTTATTCATAAGTTCTACTCTTTTTTTCTTTTTTTTTTTATTAAATCCTAATCCCCAAGTGTATTAGTTAGCTGTTGTCCATGTTTTGTAGGCAGTGTTTTATTGTATGCATCAATACTCTTGCCCCAACTTATATCACTTATCCTCTTTCATCTTCCTCTCTGTCAGTACTCTGTTTCAGATATAGTTTTTCATATGGCTAATCATGAGGAAATGTCTGCTTTGGTCTCTGATGTTTCACTTTTATCTGTGTGACCAAAATTCTCAGAAATGAGGAACTATGAATTTAAAGTACTATTAGAAATAAATCCAGCTGTGTGTCTGCGTATACAAACTCTATACACCATGAAGGGGTAAGAAGTGACCTGCCAGGCTGATGTTTCAGCTTTGTGGCTGTAGAGGAGGTGTATTCTGGCTGGTTATGTGTATATACGTACGAATGTATGTGAGAGAGACTCGGGCTCTGTAAGCAGAGGGTCCCCCAACATCTCTCAGGAATCTTCTACCCTCAAGTGTGTCAGTGTGTTTACCAGGTTGTTTACCAGAGGTTTACGGCAGACTCGTGGGATTATTCCCGTGCACTGGGGTGTGTATCTTCCCATATCCCCTCCCCTAGTTTGCTCATGAGATTTTTATGCCACAAATGTGGAGGAACAGCAACGAGTGCAGCTTTGAAGGGAAAAAAAATGGGCTGAAATTCTTTGGAACTAAATCAGAGCTCCCGATTTTCAAGGAAAGATTTTCCAGAATCTCTTTCAGCCCTGTTTAGAAATATTCGAAAGTAGCACTGAGCTGAGTTCTGCTTCTCTCACTCTATCCTCTCAGTCTGATTCTCACAAAGCAAAAAACACTATTCAATAACGCAGTCAATGTGCAAGGTTTTACCACTTCACCTTGCTGAAACGGCGCTCCTGCAGGAAGTACCGATTTCCTTCCTTCCTCTGACCGCTATCTTAAAGCTTCAGCGATCCAAACGACACTACATCCTTTCCTAAAACGATTTTCGTCACATGTTCTGCACCTCTCTGAGAGATGATGAGGGTCCTGTGGGGCTTGACCCCTCAGCTTCAGTGTGTGCTCTTCACTTGGTAACTTTGTGATCGTCCTGTTACTCCTAATAAAGAGAAGAAAAAAAGAATTTGTGTGGATTGAGTGGGTTCTTTTGTTGTGCATGCCATATGTTCTAGAACATTTGTCACTCTTGAATATTAGACCCATCACTTCATTTCTGTTTGCTCCGAGGAAAATGTTTCCAATTTTATTTTACACAATGGTCATACACGAGCAGTGGGAATAAATGGGCTAGCAGGGCAGGATTCCTTTCTAGCCCAGACTCAACATTCATGCAGTGTATCAGTGATGGCCGTGTCGGGTAAACACCCCACAGATCTGATCTTGTCTTGGGCTGATGTTCTCCATATGTCACGGATTATATCCATTATATATTGGAATATATATTTGCCGGAGAAATATGAAGTAGATCATAAAGGCAACGTTTTCAAATGAAAGTACAAGTTCCACTTAGAACAAAGTTTAGTTGGGTTTTTTTGTTTGATTTCTTTTTAATAAAAGGGTTAGGACTTTTGTTTACCATGTTTGGTATTCAAAGGAAACTCCATGAAAATTACAGACTTCCATCCATTCATTTTCCATACCGCTTGTCCTAAATAGGGTTGCATGGGAGCCTGGAGCCTATCCCCAGGGAACTCGGTGCACAAGGTGGGGGACACCCTGGACGGATTTCCATCCCCTGACAGGGAACGATCTCAAACAGTACAGACCGCTTACAATGCCTGTGTTCTGGGGGAAGAAACCAGAGTACCTGGAGGAAACGCACAAAGCATAGGGAGAACATGCAAACTCTGTGCGCACAGGGTCGAGGTGGGATTCGAACCCTGACCCCAGATGTGCAAGGCCTCTAAGCCACTGTGCCTCCACATCACATTATTTATGAATAAGCTTGTTTCTAATTTGCTGAAGTTTGGATTAAACCCATTCAATTCAACTAACTAGTGGCATAGGCTAATCATTATAATAATAGACTGAATAGTACATTTATCAGGTATATATTATGGCTGACCGTGATTTCTAACACTGCAACCCTGTCTATGGAGTATATTTACTCTGAGAAGGGCGAGTTGAGGAAGCTGTTCTTGCAAAGGTATGTGTGTGTGTGTGTTTAGGCTGACTTCATGGCCAATCGTTAAGCGGGTATGGGAGCCAAAGGACGGTCCGCCTGATGGATCGATGGCCAATTAAACTCTCATCTCTCATGCCTGGTGAAAGAGGAGCTGCTGTCTTGCTGTTCTTTCTCTGCTTTGCTCTTCCACCTCCCTCTTCTTTTCTTCTCCGCTCTTTCCCAGAGTGAGTGACAGCGCAGGGTCAAACAGCCTCCAGTTCCGCAGTCACCTGGAGCGTCGCCAAAACCCCGGCCCCGGGCCAGAATGCAGGCCACAAGTTATGCGTACGCTTCTCAGGTGTCCTTCATTAAATCCGTGTTTGTCTTGTCTTCCGAACATTCCGAAGGGTACATTAATTCAATGCTGTCACAGCAAATTTTGAGAGATTGTTTGAAAGCCAGCTTTTTTTTTCCTTACACAGAGGTATCTTTATAACCTTGTCAAAACTAATAACTGCTGTTGTTTAGGTTTTTGTTTTTTTGTAATTTGTACATTATTCTAAAATAGTCAATCTATTGAGGTATGTTTTTGTGATGATTGTTTTATATTCAGGACTCATTCATAACAAGAAAAGCATTCTGAACTCTTATGAATTCTGAATTGAGTTGGAGGTCATTCAAGGGCACTTAGACAAAGCACCATTCATGCCAAGTAAATCCATCATAATCTAATGATTTCCTCTTGCTCAATACTGAGCTTCTCCAAATAATTATCCAAGAGTTAAGGTACCACGCTGAGAGAAACTACAGGCTGCTCCTCAGCCCTCCAAAGGTCAAACAGTGTAACAGGGTTAGTTAGAGACTGGGGCCCATTTAGCCAAGGACACCAAGCCTTTGCCAAATATTCACCTTGTTCTGTGTAGTGGATTTTTAAGAAGCACGGCGTGTGCATGCCTAATGTGTAGGCCTTTAAAATGCCAGTGTCAGCCTGTTCTGTCTGGAGTTGACTTGCAAAACAGAGAAGACGACCGAAAGGCACCAATATCGACACAGTTCTTTTAGTGGATTTTAGTAGCACTTTTTTCACCTCTGCTCAGGGATAGTCAGAGAAAGAACAGGTTAAAAGTGCTCTCTCAATCACACAGTGTCCCAACGATCATCATCGCATTGCATACCCAAACTTTTAAGATCCGTGTCCATCTGACATTACAAGAAATAAATGTCTTGTTTAGTTTCAAGCCAGAAGGAAAGTTTTGCACACGTACCTCAATCAGATCTTTGGATATTAAGACTCATTTATTTTTTTAAGTTATGCGGTGTAGCCTGTTATGGATAATATCAGTATTATTGTTGTGATAGACTTAAAGAATACACTCAGTGACACACAAACCATTAACTTAATCTCACATCAAATTAAGTCCAAATTCCATGATGTACTAATTAAGTCAAGTCCAGTGAAGTCCTGGGTCATGGGGTGAGAATGACTCAGGCTACCTTTATGATTCACGGAAGGGTGTAGTAACATAATTTGTGTGGAGTTATTTATTAAAGAACTCACCACGAATTATGCTACTACACCCTTCAGTGAATAGTGGCTCTTATGAGAGTATGGCTCTCATTCATTCATTTTCAGTTATAGTAGATCCAGAACCTAGCCAGGGAACACTGGTGGCAAAGTGGGAATAAAACCTGAAGGAGATTCCAGTACATCACAGGGAACCATTCATACACTCATTCACAGTTGGCGTATACAGTCCACCTACTGGCATGTTTTTGGAGGGTAAGAGCAAACCACAGAATGAATGGATAAATAAATAAATAAATAAATAAAAGATAAGTTTTCCACTTGAAACCAAATATTTCAACTGATTGATCTCTCATTAAGCCTTGAGTTCTTGTACATCTCAGTTAATTTTTTTGAAGTGTGTTATAAACACAGACAAGATGAGGGAGAACGAACCTGACGTAGGCTATTACTCATACTAGAGCTACAGCAAAATATTTGTAGGGTATTTGTCATTTTAGAGATGTAGATATTCTTTCCACCACAGAAATCCACTGGCACATTCAGCAAGAATGCAGTAGGCTTTAGGGTTTTACTCACTTCATAATTATTTTTATCACATGTTTAAACTTTGGATAGATAGCATTTAAGTCAGACTCTGAGGCAAACTATGAAGAGATATGAGCTCTGTCCCAACTTTATCTAATATCTGGTTGATTTCACACCTATTGCTACCGGCTTAGTGGTTAGCACATTTGCCTTGTACCTCTGCGGTGGGGGGTTCGAATCCCACCTTCGCTGTGCGTGTGCATGGAGTTTGCATGTTCTTCCCGCACTTCTGGGTATTCCAGTTTCCTCCGAAGACATGCATTTCTAGATTGTCTGCTGTGTGTGTGCGATTGTGCTCTGTGATGGTTGGAACCATGTCCAGGCTGTCCCCTGCCTTGTGTCCTGAGTTCCCTGGTATAGATAGGCTCCAGGCTCTGTGTAGAATAAGCGGTATGGAAAATGGATGGATATTTCTCTTGGGAGAGCACTTGTGTGGGAATAACCAAATATAACCAGGTTGTTCACACATTCATCAAAAAATGCATTGCTAAATAACCCAAAAAAGAGCTTATACTGCATGTTTAAACAACCTCACGAGTCGATTCACCCGATCGAGAGTCGTTCACAGAAGAGCCGGTTCATTGGTGAATCACTCTCCAGCGAGCTCCAGATCTCTGCGCTCCGGACGCATGGCTAAAGTTCGGATGCAAATACAACGCGAAGAACGTCGTCTCAGTGTGAAGTAACGCGGATTGTTAACATGCGAAAGTTTGCTGTGGATATGGGAAAAGACGTGTAGTCTTTCGGATGAACAGTTTCGGATGAGCAGGTTTATTTCTCCAGAAAAAAACGCGCGGACGCGCCAAGATTTTTGGATAGAGGAATAAAATCCACGGCACATGAGTGCTGTTCAGACTAACCTCGCATGTGAAATCATCGCTTGATCTGTTTAAAAGGCTGTAAAAGAAAAATCAAAAGGCTCTGTTTTGGAAATGCGGTGGATTTGGATAGGGATTTTGCCTGTGGCACTGTTGGTGATGGTGTTTTCTGCTGGTATCTGGAGGAGAGAACAGGTAAGGAAACTAATTAATAAAGTAAATCAATCACATTGTGGTACGTTAATTAAACACAGTACTATATATTATCAGCATAATATTCTTCCATATAATATTCAGTATAGATGCTGAAGGATAAGCAGACCTAACTTACTGACTTACCCTATGCACTGTTTATTTATTTAATACATCAGGAGGGGTTTTTATTTATTTATATTTTATCCTTGAGCCTCTTCGTAAAAACATATTATCTGACAGTCCCTCCAGAGACTGTGGGCTCAGTTTACCTTTTCTTACATATCAACATGTTTCCTGTTCTACAGCAAAAATAATAAGTAGATCCATCAGCTTTGACGTTAACGGTATGATAAACCAGAGATACCGTTTCGAATATCGCGATGTTAGACGAGATCAGTGATCAAAGGTGAGCCCCAATTTAAGAGGATTCTAGAAAATGTGTTGGTTTGTCGATTGCTTCAAAAACAGTGAAATATAATTACAATGTTGCTATACAGAAAGCGAAGATACTCACTGAAACACCTGAAAACTGAACACAAAAACATGAGCAATGCAAAGTTTTGGCTTTGGTGAGCAAAAGTTCAGAAAAGGAAGAAAGAAAATTTTTCAAGAGCTGCTAACACAGTACACTTATAATGTGTTTATAACAGATGATAAACTTTTTTCATTTCTGCCAGATTTGTATTACTCCAGAGTGTCTATGAAACGCATCTCGGCTTAATTGTATTCTGCACTTCAGTCAAAAATGTTACTGTTTGTTTGTTTAGAGTCTCTCCCTCGGACTAATTTCACTGGGAGCACCCACCAGTCATGAATATTCATCAGTAGAGCCCCAAAAATTCATTAATATTCATTAGCTGACTTGCATACATTCTGAAATAAGGCTGAACTGAATGACAGAACATGAAGTAAGATATGAAGAACAACGGCAGCTAGAAGTTTCAAAGTAGTGGGAGGTGGGTTTATATTACACTTCATCATCCCCTCTAAACAACTAGCATATCAATATACAGTATATAATCATTTGGCTAAGGTTTTCCTACATTACCCACAATGCCGTTCAACTGCCTGTTGATAATTCCCACTGGGAGTTCATCTCTACCTGAAGAGAGTGATGCAGCAGTGCTTTAGTCCTTTAGTATGTCCAGCTCTCTCACCTCCTCATCTATACACTCTCTGCTCGAACAGATCAGGTTCCAAAGCTTCTACCGTCAACGCCATCGTGCATGGCATTTCGTAGCTTGCGTAACTATCCCAGCCGAATCTCTGCCTTAACTCGCCGTGACTGCATCAAATAGCTGCAAACGAGTCCAACATTTCCAACTAGGCCTATTTCTACACTGGATTTCTCATTGTAAAATTGCACGTCACTGAAAGATGGTGAGTGAGAAAAGAAGCTCTTTTGTTTTAGGAGCTAGCAGTGAAACCTGATCCTTATCCTTAAACCTAATGTTTAAGGATGTGGAAATGTCTTTCTCCTCTTAAACACGAAGTGAATGCCGCACACAAGCACTAACTTTGTGTGGAAATAATGAAGATACAGCACCAACCAAGAAATTAGTATTGGAATCGCTTAACATATCAAATATATCAATATATGCAGATTTAAAGTGTTTCATGGTGGACTTTTTCTTTCATTTTAGGACCCTGGAGTCAACAAGGTAACGTTAGTCTATCCCAGTAAATTAGATAGCTATTACTGTGCTCAGTCTATTGATAGATTTTGCACACCAATAAACTCTGTTGGTTTTTCTTTTTTTTAAATCAGCATATTGTAATCTGCTGCTCAAAACCTCAGCAGCAATATGTTGATTCATTATTTAGTGTCATAAAAAACCCAGGGAAAAATCAATAGCTTGCAGTCGTACTGGTCTGCAGACATGCTGTCCTGAAAGACACGAGCTGCGAGTATAAGAAGTTAGGAGAGCAGTTGGAGGATCGCTGCAAACAAACCATTCTCTGGTTATGGAGAGTATTCTCTCCCGGAAGCAGGTGAAGGATTTCATTCAATTGGCACTTTGTAACAGGAACGGCAAATTTGTCCAGGCTTTTTTCATTCATCATTTCGAGTTAGGTTGCTTTGACAAGCCGTCAAGAAGTTGATGGACGGAACACGGGCACACATGATCATACTAAAAATGCTCCTGTGTAAAAGTTGCAGTTTGAAATCACCATTCTTGGACATTGGTCAGTTGGAGACTGTCTGAGTGTGCTTTCAGTTATCCACACCACTGTAGAGGAAAATATAGGAGACAATGATTATGGCTATCAGCTCAAGGCCAGAGCTGTATGATCCAGCACTAAACGCAAGCCTTAGCTGTCAGTTTATGCACACAAAAAATATACATACGTTTCAATAAGCAAAATCAAGCTCCACCCATAAATACACTTACAGCAACAGATATTCATGCATTTTCTGACAGACATCAAAATGTCCTTCCGAACACAACCTTAAAAAGTTTGACAAGGTGGTTTTGTCTCTGCACAACCCTCATGGAAGTCGTCGCATAAATTCGTTGTCAGGTACACTATGTGGCCAAATTGACCATCATACTCATATGTGCTCTGAGTTACTGATCTGATGGCCAGAATTTCAAGCTCCAAGACTGCCAAGCTACCAGTGTTGGGCCCTTGGGCAAGGCCCTTAACCCTCAATTGCTCAGTTGTATAAATGGGAGAAATGTAAGCCGCTCTGGATAAGGGTGTCTTCCAAATGTCATGAATGTAAATGTAAGTTAGGTCAGGTACTGATTAGATATTGGGTGTTCAATCAGGGTTCTGTGAAGAACATTTAAATTCTTTCACACCATATCTTTTTTATGATTTTTTTTTATTGAAGAACATGGTCAATATACATGACACAACAGAACTATGTACAAACCAGGGTTTGCATAATTACAAAAAAAGAGGAGAAAACAAACAAATAAATAAATGGTGGGGGTGGGAGGAGGTGGGCACAAGCTATTAAGATACCAGCTACTGTCTCTTTGAGGCATTATATTGAGATGTTATATTAGAGAGTTTCTCAATAAAATGTGACCATGATTTAATTGTTGGCACATTTTCATGCTGAAAAAATTTTGGGCCTCTTAGTTCCAGTGAAGGACAATCGTAATGCTACAGCACGCAAACACATTCTATAGACAAATGTGTGCGTCCAAAGTTAGGAGAAGGCCCACATATAGATGTGATGGACAGGCCATATTGTGTGTTTCTTTCTAATATAACTATAAATATAAATGCACCCATTTCAAATAGATATGTGGCGTTTTATAAAAAAAAATTCTTTCATTCACAAGCCTGTTGCTGAACAACCAGAATTATGATTAGTGTAGGAACCGAATAACATGATTTATGATTAGTCTTAAGACCTTCTGTTTATAGGATAATTAACTTCTGCCTTGGCAAACAAAAAGCGATTAAATAAAATAATACAAATCCTCTGCTAAGTCCTAGTTTATAATCCAGACAAAATAAAAAAATAAAAAAGATTTTGTCTTGTAAACTGTGAGGCTGTGGGAGAGGATTTACGCTCAATTTTTTTTCCCATTAAGCCACGGATCTCTGCGACAAGATTTCATTTAAAGTAAGTCTCTACACCAAATTGTTCCTTAATTATCAAGCAGTATGTGTAAAGCATGATCCGTGATGGTGTGAGCCTCATCACAGACTTTTAAGGGTTAATTTGCAGTCCTGCTGTGGCAGTAGCGCAGTTTGGGAAGTGCAACGTTTAAAAAACTAAAAAAAGTTATTAATAGAAGGGTCTTCATAAGAAACGGCGCTTTTCTTGGAGTGAGTTGTAAGTCCTGTGAGACAAAGCCATGAAAGAGTGAAGAAAAGGTCACTTGAAGGAGGAGGCGCGAATGGGCTTCTCTTCACATGTGGGTGACAGATATTTCAGCTCTTGCTAAGAGATCTGCAGCTGGTAAAATGAGGAGATGGAGGACGGAGGCTTGCAGTAGGGATTTGGGTTCAACATCTGGGCGACATTATTTCAGAGCCTTGCTTCTTTTCGGTAGCTCTTTTGCCCTGTTCGCTTCTTTAAGCCTCTTTCATGGTTATAACTTTTTATGCTCTGTATCCTACCCCCTCCCCTGCCAAGAGGTACATCTTTAGCATTGCATTTGTAGTTTTTATGAATTTTCAGTAAGATGTGTAACGAGCACAGAGTGGTGTACTTTTTGTATTAAGATCAGTTAGGGATTCACTAAAAATGCTTTGCCTCATAGGTTATGACTTGCTAGTTAACATCAACTAATGTTACATGCTAATGTCTGCTGCCCTGGTGTCCAATCCTGATCCTTCCTAAGATAATAAAATAGCCAGGTTTGCCGCAAAGGACTAAAGGGCACAGATGAAAGAGAGCGACAGAGGAACAGAAATAATGGGGAACTGTTTCAGTTTGAACTTGGGAATGTCAGATGGACCGAATAGAGCGTTTGGAAGTCTGCACTCCAGCTGATAGACACTGAAACGCAAAGATGCCAAATGATATTATTTATTTTGATTTCAGTCTGTTATTACACAATGCTAGCAACATCCATTTTCTTTGCATCTCACATTTACAGAAGAATTCGATTACCAAATTTAGAAAAGAACCAAAATTAGTTGATTGGCAAAGCAAGGATTTTAA
This sequence comes from Ameiurus melas, assembly GCA_012411365.1. Taxonomy (NCBI): domain Eukaryota; kingdom Metazoa; phylum Chordata; class Actinopteri; order Siluriformes; family Ictaluridae; genus Ameiurus; species Ameiurus melas. Next base: position 34,587,496 of record CM022754.1, on the reverse strand, counting down.
CATCACGCATCTTAACCTTAAATGACAACAGCCCCTATTCATTAAAGTAGTGTACAGTTAAATCTGATCAGAAATGCCACGGTTACCTTATTTATCAACTTCATCTTTGGCATCTGTATCTATACAAGCAAACTTATGCCTGGTTGGAGTACATGTAAATTTGAATGAAACTTAATTTGAATTAAATGTAGTACCTATTTGAGTTCTAAAATGAATGAAAACCAAATGATGAATAAAATTCATATAACTACCTGCAGGTGTAGTTGGAAAAGCACATTTCCATAATTGTCCATAAACATAACATTAATTTTAGTAAAAACAAAGAAAAAGACAAGCCTGCTGGACCATCCTGTCCTGTTTACATTGTAAACAGTTGATTTTATTTTATTTCAAGGCTTTGTATTTTATTTGCAACCGTGGACACCTCTAACTAAGCTTCACTGAAATGTACGTTTCCCCCTGTACATTTACTTCTTTCCATGGATCATGAATAATTTTATCCTGTAACATCTACATAAATTAGGATGTTTCATGTACACCAATCAGCCATAACATTAACACCAACTGCCTGATATTGTGTAGGTCTCACTTGTGCCGCCAAAAACAGCTCTGACCCTTTGAGGCATGGATTCCACAAGACCTCTGAAGGTGTGCTGTGATATCTGGCTCGAAGATGTTAGCAGCAGATCCTTTAAGTCCTGTAAGTTGAGGTGGAGCCCACATGGAGCGAACTTGTGTGTCCAGTACATCCCACAGATGCTCGATCGGATTGAGATCTAGGGAATCTGGAGGCCGAGTCAACACCTTGAACTCTTTGTCATGTTCCTCAAACCGTTCCTGAACAGCTTTTGCGGTGTGTCAGGGCGCAGTATCCTGCTGAAAGAAGCCACTGCCATTAGTGAATACCGTTGCCATGAAAGGGTGTACTCAGTCTGTAACAATGTTCAGGTAGGTGGTACGTGTCAAAGTAACATCCACATGAATGCCAGGACCCAAGGGTTCCCAGCAGAACATTGCCCAGAGCATCACACTGCCTCCGCCAGTTTGCCTTCTTCCCATAGTACATCCTGGTGCCATCTCTTCCCCAGATAAGTGACACACACGCACCCGGCCATCCACATGATGTAAAATAAAACATTATTCATCAGACCAGGCCACCTCCTTCCATTGCTCCATGGTCCAGTTCTGTTGCTCACGCACCCATTATAGGTGCTTTCGGTGGTGGTCAGCATGGGCACGGTCTGACCAGTCTGCGGCAACACAGACTTATACACAGCAATCTGCAATGCACTGTGTGTTCTGACACCTTTCTATCATAGCCAGCATTAACTTTTTTCAGCATTGTAATGAGATAAACCATGTTACACACTTCACCTTTCTGTGGTTTTAATGTTATGGCTGATCAGTGTAAATGAGATGTATAGGAGATTAAATTGGGGCGTTTTTTGTGTATATTACATGTAAAAAAGAGAGTGGTGAGTGGGAGCTTATTTCCTTGCAATTGAAGCTGATTCATCATCTGGTCATTCATCTGAAGTCACTGTTCGTTTTGGTGACCTACGACCGTTTCAGTTTCATTTCTGCTTCCATGTCCTCAAATATTTCACATGCTAAACTAGAGCATATAGTCTCATTAGTCTGATAGCTCCAGTGCAAAACTAAAGAAGTCAAATTAAGACAACTGTCATGATTATGAACGTTGTGTTATCACTTTGAACAAGTAATGAATTAAACGAATGATTCAGCAGTGATAATGTTTGTGTGTTGCGTCTTGGCCATCAGGAGTGTCGTGTGTCGGGGAGTGGAGGGCTGCGAGAATCGCCAGTTCGAGCCAAGCGCTACGCCATCAACCCGCTGGGCTACAAGTGGGAGCACTTCAACATCACCTACAAGTGAGTCAGAAGAGAGTCTGAGAAGTATTAAGGGATGAACTGTAATAGCGCAACTTGTACAAACTACAGTAAAAAGTGTTCAATTCCTGGTGATGGAAAAGAACAAAATAGAGTAGCACGGAAAGAAGTCTTGACCAAAAAGGGTTTTGTCCATGCCTTCTCCCTCCTCCCGCTACTGCTGGCATTTCCTCTCCGGCAAGAAACCCGAGATGGATAAGAGGCACTTCTTAAAAGAGCACCAAAACCTTTAGACTTGTTCACTATACTGCTCAAAGAAATGTTTAAAAAAAATGTAAGCTACACATTAACATTTAATGTTTATTTTTAGGATGTTCCAGGGCAGGGTGGATGCACCGTCATTATGTGATGCATTGATTATTGATTGTCGATGTGATTCACACTAGGTGAGCAGACACCACAGCCATCTGGTGCTTATTTAAGAAAAGAATAAAGCACAAAAAAAGCAGTAGCAAGCTAAAGATAGAGGAAGTAACCGCGTACAGCTAGGGAGCTGAATATTTGCTAATGTAGGCTTTTCTTCAACTCGGCATTAGTGGAGTGGAGAGTAGGGATGTAATCATATATGAATACATTATCCGGAATAAGCAGTTCATGTGTTCTGAATGGATAGAAATACAGAGGAGCACTGTTTATTTTATAAGAAAGCTTACATAGTATGGGGGGGATCTCCTCAACCACCACTAGTGTGTAGCATCCACCTGGATGATGCAACAGCAGCCATAATGCGCCAGAACGCCCAGCACACACCAGCTATTAGTGGAGAGGAGAGGAGAGCGATGTAGCCAGTACATAGATGGAGATTATTAGGGGACCGTGATTGAGAAGGGCCAACTGGGGAATTTCGCCAGGACACTGAGGTTATACCCCTACTCTTTTTCCGAAAATTATCCTGGGATTAAAGAAAGATTCACAGACCATGTGAATAAGACTAGAGATGTGCACTGAGTTCCGTAAGCAGGAACAAGCAAGGGGTCAGGTATGAAGCACGGGAGACGAAAGGCCATGAATGTGTGGCGCTACGTGATGCATTTGCATCGTGCCTTCATTCCAGTTATGAACTTGAGTGATGTAGATGAGGTTAAGAAACTGTCAGAGCCAGAATTCACACACCATGCTGACATTCCACTGGTTTAACCAGTGTTTACACCAAATACAGATACGGATATTTGAGCGCATGAAACAGATATAGACAGAGATAGTGGCACAACCTCATTAGACTAGGACAAAAGCAAGTAATAATAATCATGTAATTTAAAGTCAAACTGAGCAGTATGCAGATGACAAACCCTAAGTTAAGTTGGCTAGCCACTTTATGTCAGTGTGACTCCTGAGTAAGGGAGAGTCCTCTGTTCTGAAATGTAAGCTGCATTTGTAAATACACATCATTTCTCTCTGGCAAGTTTTTTTTTTACTTTCCCTCCTACAGCCGCTATCCATTTTCTGTAAAGAATGTTTTAGTCTGGGAAACGGTGAAAAACAACGCCTTTAGCTTTTGCTTCTTCATGCTTATTTCAACACTGATGCAGGTATTCTATTTGGATTATGATCTTTGTTAAGGTAAAAAGGTTAACTTCTTGTACAACATGTATTTCCCATCGATAATATGCTTGACTGAGTACTGTAATATACTCTGAATCTGAGAGATGCAGTGCTGTACTGCAGAATACTACATAACATGACAAACAGCATAATATGCTAGCTTTACACAATTCCCTTTTAACATTAACTTACATTACGTTTCCCTTTGGCCTGGTTTCAGCGTGTGATTTTGCCTTGGACAACAAATACATGATTTAATGGGGACTTTATGCAGTTTGTACTTAGGAATGCAAAACTTACAGAAAATAGCAAATACAGCTTAGGAGAGTCTGCATTCCAGTTCACAACACAGATATTAGATATTAGATATTAAAATGTGTTGGTGTCTCTTGTCTCTAACCGAACTGAAGATCAACATCTTTTTTTGTTTTTTATTAAAGAATCACAACATTCCCCAACACGCTGAATAAAGATGACGCCCGTAAAGCCATCAGTATTGCCTTCAACAAATGGAGCGATGTCTCGCCTTTGACCTTTACAGAAATCACCAACCCTAACAAGAGTGCTGATATCACTATTGGTGAGCTTGGGTTGTAAATTTATACTGCAGATTGAACTACATTATCTATGTATTATCTCTATATTCAGACTGTTCCTGGTCTCCACCTGCTTTAGCAGATATCTTAATCTGGGGCCTTGTTCATCACATGTTGTGTGTCCTCTCAGAGGATTTTAAACAAAGGATGATGAATACATTTGCTGATTTCACAATGTTGTTTCACACTGGCAATTAAAAACAATTACCTTTTTAACTACTATTTTGTAATGTTTAAATACAAGTTTCTTTTATATTTGTATCTGACAGTTCAGGATTTCTGAGGCAGGATCATTTGGAGTGTGTCCTGTGAACTTCAGAGGTTGTCTTCTTTTAGTTCAGTATTAACCACAGTAAACATTCCAACTCACAAATTAGCAAGTAAACTAAATAATAAGTAAGTAAAAACTGTACAAGTTGGTAAATTAACTAATTTATGGATCATCGTTAATTCAGCGTATAAGGAAATTTGTTCAGAAACGAAATGTACACAGTTTGCCTTAAATTTTGGAGACCAAAGATCTCTTGACTAATTGAAATCTCATTTAATAGCTTTAGAGACTATTTCATAATGTACTATAAATAAACTGCTCACTGATCAACTCCAGATGTTTTCCCACACAGGTTTCTACACGTTTAATCACACAGACTGCTGGTGGTCTCCGCTGCACCCCTGCTTCGACGGGCTAAACGGAGAGCTGGCTCATGCCTTCCTGCCCCCGAGGGGGGAGATCCATTTTGACAACCATGAGTTCTGGATCTTGGGCAAATCACGTTTCAGCTGGAAACAGGGTACGCATGAAAAATGTTCTTTTAGTGTATGTGTATCATTACTTTGTGATGGCTTATGCATACTGGTATCCTGATTGAAGACTTTATGGATGAGGTTCAAGTAGAGACACATGGATGGTCAAACCGTAATTTTTTGTGATTTGTCCACCCCTGAGACACATTAGATGAAGTTGCACCTTTTTTTAAAAACCAAAAACAGAGCTGAGTTCAGGTTTTTACTCAGTGATATAACACCAGCTCTTTTGACAGTGCTAGAATTTGAACCTTACTTCCTGATACAATACCATTACCCATATATCCCACATTAGACAGTAAAAAACAGACTGCACAGTAGAAACGTATAAATGTTTATATTATTGATTTATTACTTTTTATAAATATTATAGTAATATTATAGTATTTCTGGTTTTGTTCTACAGGACTGTATGACCAATTTATTATCCGTTTTACTTTCTGTTCTTTCTACTCCTTCACTTCTCCATACACAGGTGTATGGCTCAATGACCTGGTTCAGGTAGCAGCCCATGAGATCGGTCATGCTCTTGGCCTGTGGCATTCACGTGACCCCGGGGCACTGATGCACCCCAACGCCACGTATACGGGGCAGCGAGACATCGCTCAGGATGATATCTGGGGAATTCAGCGTCTATATGGTAAACCAGTATTCAGTTACAATTCATTCATATCTACATTTATTTATCAGTGAGATCTTTTTTTCTTTTCAAGGACTGAAAAGAAAGGGCTTTGCTCAAAAGTGCAACTGGAAGTCCTGGGATTTGTACTTCTTGTAACCTTCATGTGATTAGCGCAGAACCTTAACCACTAAGCAATAGCAAGAAAAACAAACCGAGGAAATCTGTGTGTGGTCTTCTGTGTGTTGTCTTTATAGTAGGCCTACGAAGTTCAGCTTGGCAACAGGCCAATTTCTTCAGTGCTGTTCACTGAGGGGCCTTCATAGTAATAAGGAGAGCCTACACACATACAGGGACTCGCAGCGACAAAGCGACTGGAGGCCATTCATTTTCACTCAGAGCTGCCGACTTCCGGCGACAGGAGCAACAGTGACCATTGGCTACAAAGTTGAGAAAGGTTTAACTTTATGCTAATATGGAGCGACTTGGTGCAGAGACTACCAATAGGGGTGAAGACAGTAGAGCGCACATGATCTGTCTCCTGTCAGATATTAATTCTAGCATTTAGCAATTGGGCAATTCTTTATGACATGTCTTTGACTGCATACAGAGACACAAGTTAAAAAAAAAAGTGCGCAATGACAAATACTACGTTTAGCTGAGTAACCTTACCTCATAGGCAGTCAGACTGGGTGGATTAAATCCTATAAGAATGCATTTGTCCAGCCTGAAATACTGCTGGAACTAGACCTCATCTAACCACAGCTCCTGTACCAGCAGGTGGTACTCACCATGCTGCCTGCCAGTCCCATTTGTTTTGTGAACCCAGACAGTCCGGCAGTTTTCGCTTTCGCCACAGACAGATGGTCGAGCACACACTGCTTCTCCTTTATCTTGTATGATGTGATGCATATATACACTTGTCAATTTTATATTCAACCGCTCTCCTTCCAGAATGTTTCATTTTAGCAGCAAGAAAACTGATTTGTTATCAAAAGTGGAAAGCTACAGTAGTTGCACCACTCACTGATACAGTTGTGCTCATAAATGTACATACCCTTTGTAGAGTTTGCAAAGTGTTAATAATTGAAAAAAAATAAGAGGGATCATAGAAATTGTATTTAGTTTTTTATTTAGTCCTGCCCCGGATAAGCTATTTCACATAACGGATATTTACATATTGTCCACAAGACACTTTAATAACTGAATTTACACAAATGAAAAAGTAAAAAAATCTACACACACTTGATTCTTAATACTGTGTGTTGTTACCTGGATGATCCAAGACTTGAGTTGATCATACTTTGCAATGCGTTATACCCAATTCTGATGGTTAGGATGTTTGCCTTGCCACCGCCCTGTTTGCATGGAGATTGCATGTTCTCCCCATGCTTTGGGGCTTTATATTGTCCGTAGTGTATTAATGTGTGTGTGTGCAATTGTGCTCTGTGATGGGTTGGCACCCCCCCATGACCCTGTGTAGGATAAGTGGTACAGAAAATGGATGGATGTATGGATATTAACATACACTATTTGACCATTTTTGTTATTCATGGCAGTGAAGGAACATCTGTGAAACCTGACACACAAAAGATCTTGGTGCTATAAATGATGTGTTTATACCACAGCACTGTTGAGTTCTCGAATGTGAGTGGTCAGAAGGTGTACATTTATTTTCTATAACAGCATGGCTGCCACAGTAGTTCTAGCTGTAATTTAAATGACAGGTTTGTATTACTGCGCTTATTCTGATATGTTGTTTCTATAGTAAAAAAAAACACCTTTTGGCTCCATACACGTCATTTACATTTGTATGGAGGACACGCCACATAATCTAAGACTACTACTAAATGGATTTAACAGGAACTAAGGTCCACTCTCGTGGATGTTCCATAAGAGTAAATGTACCTATACGTGGTTAAATAGCACAGAGAACGTGAAAGAACCATTGTCATTGTTGGCAAGGCAAATTGCTGTGGTATAAGAGGAATAAAACACTTCAGAACATGCAGTTATGGAGAAAATAATCAACTTTGTGGTGGTAAGAATAACTCTGTTTTGTCTGGGCCATGTAAAACCTCCATACTTATGTTCTTTTTTCTTCTGAGGGTATGTGCACCTTTGGGTGGTGATGACAATATTAGATGGATGGATGGATAGATAGATAGATTGATATAGATAGATACAGTGGATATGAAAAGTCTACACACCAATATTAAAATGGCAGGTTTTTGTGATGTAAAAAAAAAAAAATGAAAGCAAGTTATGTCAAGTCAGAACCTTTTCACCTTCATTGTTGCACCATATAAATAGGCTATCAAACACCCAGAAATGTTTTTGGGGAAAAAAAGATAAACAAAAACTTTCCAATACACAGCGTGCATAATTGTGCACACCCTTTTATAATTGGGAATGTGGCAGTGTTCAGAATCAACCAATCACATTCAAACTCGCATTAAATCAATATCAGTTAAAGTGACTGATTACCCCCAAATAAAGTATAGCTGTTCCTATTGATTTCCTGACGTCTTCTTGGAAAAACCATGGGCTGCAAAGAGCTTACAAAGCCGGTACTGGATCTCATTGTTGAAAAATATCAATCAGGAGAGGGTTACAAAATGTTTTCCAAGGCATTGGATATATCAAGGAACACTGTAAAGACAATAATCAACAAGTGGAGAAAATATGGCAGGACAGTGACACTACTAAGAACAGGACATCATTCTAAAATTGATGAGAAGATCAGGAGAAATTTGGTCAGTGAGGCTGCCAAGAGGCCTACAACAACATTAAAAGAAATACAGAAAATTCTGGCAAGTACTTATTGCTCCCTACAGTACATGTGACAACAAGCTCCTGAATTCTACATATGTCTGGGCTATGGAGTAGGGTGGCAAGCCTTTTTTAACCAATAAATACATCTGATCTCCCAAAACCATGTGGAATAATGTGTTATGGTCTGATGAGACCGAAATCGAACCTTTTGGCCATAACACCAAAAGATATATTTGGCACAAAAAACAGCTCATCGCCACATGAACACCATCAACTCTGTGAAGCATGGAGGATGCAGCAGCATCATACTTTTGGGCTGTTTTTCTTCTGCTGGAACTGGGGATTTAATTGGGGTGGAGGGAATAATGAATAGCTTCAAATAGCAGTCAATTTAGGCACAAAACCTTAAGGCTTCTGCTAAAACACTTAAGATGAAGAGGAATTTCACCTTTCAGCATGACAACGACCTGAAACAAACCTCCAGATCAGCAAAGGAATGGCTTCACCAAAAAAAGTTCAAGGTTTTGGAATGGCCTAGATAGATTCCAGACCTGGATCCAATCAAAAATCTGTGGGGTGACTGTGCACAGGATATGGCCATCCAATTTGATGGAGTTAGAATGCCTTTGCAAGACAAGATGTGCCACACTGACTGACTCTTACCCAAAAACATCGAATGCTGTGATAAAATTTAAAGGTGCTTCAGCTAAGTATTAGTTTAGGGGGGTGCACACTAATGCACCCAGGTAATTGTACTTTTTTTCCCCCTTTTTTTCTCCCTAAAATGATTCTTATTGTTTTTCACTTTAACTGGTTAAAATTTCACAATAAAGGTAGAAAATGTTCTGACCTGATTTATCTTGGTTTCATTTTTTCACATCACAAAAACAAAACCTGCCAGTTTAACAGGGGTGTATAGACTTTTTATATCCACTGTAGATAGATATAGACGTGTGTGTGTGTGTCTGTGTGTGTAATTAATAAATTAATTATCAGCACAGGCCGATTGTAGATGCATTTTTATGTTCTTAATGTTCTCTGTATGGGTTTTTGTATTTCTCAGGTTCCCATTCTTCTGTGAAAACTGATTCACATAAGTATAAATACATACATGCATGTGTTTTTAGGCTGCTTGGATAAGAAGCGTGTGTGTGACCCCTGGGCGCGGTTAGGATTCTGTGAGCGTAGACGGAGTTTCATGAAGAAGCACTGCCCTCAGCGCTGTGACCTGTGTTACGGTGAGATGCTGGAGAAAAAAAAGCTTGTTAGTAAACAGCATTTTTTAGAGTATTTTTAGAGTATAAAAGCATTTGGGAGTATAAGAGAGTTGTGTGCACCTCAGCGCCCCCGGAAGCTGGGTCTACTCCTACTCCTCCTCCTGCCAACGTCAAGATCAAGATGGTGCCTCGGGGAAAAGTAGTGGGCTTCCGCTGTGGGACCAAAAACACGAAAGTGCCTCCAAAAGTCAGGTAGTGCACACACCTCAAGGGGCAAATCTTTCGGTAGAAAAAGTCATTTTACATTTTACACTCATATTTCTATATTTAATCATTTATAATATTTGTGTATTATGCATTTAAAGACTGATTACACCCAAACACATTTTTATTTTAGTTAAAGAAAGTTAAAACCCACATTCAAAAATCACAGTCGAACTTAAAGACTAAAGGTAAAAACACAATTCAGGCAAAACACATTTACTTAATCGAGAGCAAGGTAAGGGATCAGTATACAATAAGCAGGTACTAGGAATAACTGTTCAGAACTTACACAAATAATAAAGGTGATAAGACTTCGCAGTGTGTATGAGTGTTCATTGTCTCATATAGTGAGCAGTATGGTGGACCAAACCTGCAGAAATTAATATATATATATCCATCCATCCATCTTCAACCGCTTATTCCTGCTTCAGGGTCACGGGGAACGTGGAGCCTATCCCAGGAAGCATCGGGCACAAGGCGGGGTACACCCTGGACAGGGTGCCAGTTCATCGCAGGGCACAATCACATACACACTCACACACCCATTCATACACTACGGACAATTTACCAAGCTGCCAATCAACCTACCATGCGTGTCTTTGGACTGGGGGAGGAAACCGGAGTACCCGGAGGAAACCCCCGCAGCACGGGGAGAACAGGCAAACTCCGCACACACATGGCCTCGGCGGGAATCGAACCCTATATATATATATATATATATATATATATATATATAGGCGCACGGTGGCTTAGTGGTTAGCACGTTCGCATCACACCTCCAGGGTCCGGGGTTTGATTATTTATATATATATATATATATATATATATATATATATATATATATATATATATATATATATATGGATAAATATGTTCAATAATATGAAAATAAATATAGGAATAAATAACTTGATAAAAAAATATAAAAATTATTTTAAATTAAATTTAATCCTAAATTTATTTTTGTATTACTTTTTTCCTTCATTTATTATTTTCTGTATTTATTTTTTATTTTTTGTTTGTTTATTTATTTTTGATTTCTGCAGGTTGAGTCCACCATAAAGCAGACAGCACGTTGTGAAAGTGGTTCAATATACATGGGAGTGGGACCTCTGCTGGCGGGAAGGAGGAATAGCCTGAGCTGGTGTGACAACACATGCATTGTTAGAGGGCGGGGCTAATAAAATCAAGGGCGTAATTAATGTAGAAATACAATTTCGAAAAAATATATTTCAGGTCATTTTTGAGAGTACCAAAAGGATAAGGAAGTGTTACACATGTTTGTAAATGAAATAGTGATGTGAGTGGGTGTTACATTTCCTTATTTTCACTCACACATGCACACATATATAGTATACCAGATGATATAGGGGAGTTTTTTGGAGCTTAGTTTATACTGATTATCACTTAGTTTTCCTGTTTAAAGAGTTTTGGTTATTAAAATATGAAAACATTTATTGAGAGGTTAAAATTAATATGTTGTACCAATGGGTCATTACTAAGCTGGATGTACTTGGTCCATTTACATCGGCACAGTCTAGTGTTTGTACAACAACAACTCTATCAGTGTGGTCTTCCACTCTTCAGGTGGTATAAGGACGGAGAACAGCTGCTGACCTCAATCCCTGGCTACATTGCCATCAAAGATCGCAACCTGCGCATCGTGGCTAACGAATTCAACGAGGGAACGTACACCTGCCAAATCCACCGACGTGGCAGTGTCATTTCAGCTAACTCGTGGGCCATCAGGCTGAAACCGGAACATCCCTCGAACAATAGTTGATGGTGATGGAGAAGCACTTACACTACCTCCTGCACTCTCGACCTCTCAGAACGACTCATTACCTCACATTAGTCTCTCAGTGGAGGACATCATGGACCAGGTTCATTCAGAAATGCTTCAGTTGACTCAAGCTGAAACACAAGGGCTGTACAGTAAAAACATAAGCATTTAGGGCTATTTTTTTTTTATGTGTATGCATATTATTGATTTATTACTTTGTTTCTTTGCTGAACAGACATTTTACAAAAAGTATTTTTATGCTATCAAGCTTGTTTAGTCACCTAAGATAGGATTATGGTATTGCAATTATAGAAATTATTTATATTTGTAAGGTCATTCATGCAGAACAATTCGGTACAGTGTCTAAAATTACTCCAGTGCATTTGTGCTACATGTAGCCTGATCTTGTCCCCTTTATTTCACAGATTACCTTTTTATGTTTATTAGAAAATATGCAGTAAACAACATACTGGAGATGGCTGTTCTCAATGTAAAATAATCAGTAAGGTACACACTTTATCACTACATAAACCATGCTGTAAAACAAAAAAAAAGAAAGATACAGAAAAGAAAATACAGCGATAGAAGGTACTGGATCAGACTTTATCTTTGTAAACAACATCCATACATAGTTAGCACATTGTCATGTAAACTTTTTTATTAAATATATATCTAAACAGGTTCGCTCAGCTACTATGAGGGAGTGATGAATCAGCCGCTGCAACTGCATCTTTTTTTTTTTTTTTTTTACTTGTAATTAAATGAATGCATCATAAATGTTTATCTGTATTCATTAATAGCGTTTCCGCCTCAACCCTCCAAGGTCACCGGTTCAATCCTGAGCTCAGGATCCTGCTGGTGTGTTGTTTCACTTGGTTTCCTCTGGGTTCTCTGGCTTCCACCAACCCCCCCAAAACATGCCCATAGGTGGATTGGCTATGCTAAATTGCCCATGTGTGTGAATAGGCTCCAGATCCACCACAATCCTGAACAGGATGAAATAGTTACTGAAGATGAATGCATGATACACCAGGTTGCCATATAGGCCACTTTGATCATAGAATTTTTATTGAAAATTTACATTTTACATAACACCCGACCCAACAACTCAAACAAACAACCACAGCCAAAGCCAAAAGAAAGGGGAAACAAAAACAATAAACAAACAACCAGAGAAAAACCAACAACAACAAAAAACAAAACCGCAACGAAAAAGGGGTAAGATGATCAGGAATTACCGTCTACCTCTCCTCAATCCACCTCCAGGGTGCGTACATCATTTAAGTAGGTAATAAATTGTTCCCATTTTCCCAAAAATGAATCACCCTGCCTCTGGGGGTTGTGGAGAGGTCCAAGACAGCAATATTCTGCGCTGAGCAAGTAATGATGCAAAGGCCACAACACTAGCTTGTTTATGGCTCAGGGGCTGACGCTGCGAACACCAAAGATGGCAATTAAACTACAGACATCCAATTTGATTTTAAGAACGTCGAACAGTTTAGAAGAAAGTGCTCCAAAAGTTCGGGACAGAGTGCAAACATATAACTGAAGTTACAGGGCGAAAGTTTGCATTTCTCACACATGTCAGGAACATTGGGATATATTTTAGACAGTTTACTCCTAGAGAGATGAGCTCTGTGGACCACTTTAAATTGTATGAAAATAAGTAGCACAGGACGTGGTGGTAGGTATATTATCTAACGCTCTGCCCCAGTAATCATCCTCAAACTCCAGGCCCAATTCCTCTTCCCAAGCACTGATGGTTTTGATATTGTAAGAATCGTCCTGTGCCCAGATCGTTGGATATATCCGTGAAATAATGCCACCCTTATGAGGATTCAGCTTGAACACCTCTTCCCATGCAGACTTTGTAGGTAAGGAGGGAAAACCAGCGAATAGGGAGGAGACACAATGCCTAATCTGAATAGGTGAGATGGAGGCAGGCTGAATGATGAGGATAATTCAGAAAAGTTTGCAAACACATTATTAATGAAAAGATCCTCAAAGCATTTCAGACCCCTTTTTTTGAGGTTTTGTTTTTAATGTTGAATTTAAATCTTAACATTTTCTCCCTTATTATTAGTTGGACTGGAGTCTTTGTCTAAGCTGTGGACTATGTCGCATTTCCTTGCTAACATTATATAGTGATGCAGTTAGCTACTTATTAATTATTAATTAAGAGAGATTGTGGAATCTATAAAGGAGGGGTTAAAGAGGTGGTTATTACATATAGGTGCCATAGTTGAGGCCGAGATGGATTTAAAATAGGTCACTTTGTAGGTGTATAATTTCTGTAGCCTTTAGGCTCTTCGTTGCTTTACACAGTTTGGAGCGACAGGTAGCGTTAGTGCCTCACCGTTCCAGCGTCCAGGGTTTGATCCAGGGGCGTTAGCTGAACTCTTAATCACCCGGGGCTGAGCCCAGATTCTTCTCTATAATTTATTTGTACTTCTAAATAGACTGTTTCCATGCATTTATTTCTTGCCTGTAAGGGCTAATTGAAAATTGGACAAAAGGTTGGATTTATTATAAAAACTTTGTGTTATCACTGATTGCAGGACAACCAGACCGATAAATATCAACCATTTTGGCTATCTAACACGAGACAAGGCTAGTTTGGTGTCGCGAGACAAGGGGAGACACAACTAAGCTATCATTATGCATTTAGCTGTTCCATGTTCCATTTTGGAACCATGGAACTTCAGTGTATCACTGTTGCTGGAGCAACACTGCTGTGACGTCACAGAAGAAGCAGCTATAACGGTGGTGTAAAATTCCAGCGCTTCAGTTTTTTACTATTCTTGAGCAAATCCGAAGCTGTGTGATGGATACACAGATTAACTTTGTCGAAGAAATTGGTGAATTGGTGGAAAATCTACCACTGCGCCCCACGCAGCATGCGGCGGGAACTGCAGGGGCTGGAGCTGGTGTTTCCACGCGTGATGATGGAGAGAGAGCCGCAAACACCCCGCACACATCCCTCACCCAAGGTAACTTCTTTCTTTGGGTGTTTGTTTGTTTCTCAGTCCTCAGAGTTAAGTACATTTCAGTAAAACAGGCTTAGTTTAGTTTTCTTAGCTTTAAACACACAGTTTAGTTTTGTCAGCTCCGTTTCTGTTGCTCACAAAGTCTCCTCGCAGGCCTTATCCAGCTATGCTATAAAAAAAGGAAAAAAATGAAAACAAGTGTATTTTCGCGAATAACATCTCAAACAACACTTTTCTGTTATTCGACATTAACCGCCGTTAAGACATCATGTTATTCAATATGATATTGTTGAGAGCAGAGTATTGCGGGTGCCAATATTATTGTAATTAATGTCTGTCATTTAAAAGTAATAATAATAATAATAATAACAATCATAGATTTCTAGCACATATTGTATGTAGACCCTCTTAAGAAAATTATAACCATTAACTATCCTTGAGGAACAAATTTTTAAGAGACTAATATTATCTCTTTAAAAAGGATTTTTGATTCTTGTAAAAAAAAAAAAGTATATATATATATATATACACTATATATATATATAAATGTAATATATTATATATATATATATATAAATGTAATATAATATAATGTAATATATATATTATATATATATATAAATGTAATATAATAGCATAATAGCAAATATTTCTGTCTATGACTATATATTTTATTTCCAGTCAAATTAAATTTGATTTACTTTTCAACCTTACATTAAATTTGTTCATAGTTATATTTATCTGTTTGCCAAATCCATTCACTAATCCAAAGTAACTATGTTAAGGAACATCAATCTCGGTGACACTGGAAACTATAATCTGTGCTTAACTCTGCCATGTTCAAGTGCTGTCTGAAGTTGAGCCTAATATGGAGGAGGCCAAACTGAAGGAGAAGGAGGATGGCGAGGAGAAGGAGGACGGAGAGGAGAAGGAGGACGGCGAGGAGAAGGAGGACGGAGAGGAGAAGGAGGATGGCGAGGAGAAGGAGGAGGCCAAACTAAAAGAGGAGGGAGAAGAGAAAGAAGAGGGAGAGGAGAAGGAGGAGGCCAAACTGAAAGAGGAGGGAGAAGAGAAAGAAGAGGGAGAGGAGAAGGAGGACAGAGAGGAGAAGGAGGAGGCCAAACTGAAAGAGGAGGGAGAAGAGAAGGAGGAGGGAGAAGGGAAGGAGGAGGGAGAAGTGAAGGAGGAGGGAGAAGTGAAGGAGGAGGCCAAACTGAAAGAGGAGGGAGAAGAGAAGGAGGAGGGAGAAGAGAAAGAGGAGGGAGAGGTGAAGGAGGAGGCAGAGGAGAAGGAGGAGGGAGAGGAGAAGGAGGAGGCCAAACTGAAGGAGGAGGGAGAAGAGAAAGAGGAAGGAGAGGAGAAGGAGGAGGCCAAACTGAAGGAAGAGGGAGAAGAAAAGGAGGAGGGAGAGGAAAAGGAAGAGGCCAAACTGAAGGAGGAGGGAGAGGAGAAGGATGAGGGAAAGGAGAAGGAGGAGGGAGAGGAGAAGGAGGAGGCAAAACTAAAGGAGGAGGAAGACGAGAAGGAGGAGGGAGAGGAGAAAGAGGAGGCCAAACTGAAGGAGGAGGTAGAAGAGAAGGAGGAGGGGGAGGTGAAGGAGGAGGCCAAACTGAAGGAGGAGGGAGAAGAGAAGGAAGAGGCCAAACTGAAGGAGGAGGGAGAAGAGAAGGAGGAGGGAGAGGTGAAGGAGAAGGCAGAAGAGAAGGAGGACGGAGAGGAGAAGGAGGAGGCCAAACTGAAAGAGGAGGGAGAAGAGAAGGAGGAGGGAGAGAAGAAGGAGGAGGCCGAACTGAAAGAGGAGGGAGAAGAGAAGGAGGAGGGAGAGGAGAAGGAGGAGGGAGAAGAGAAGGAGGAGGGAGAAGAGAAGGAGGAGGCCAAACTGAAGGAGGAGGGAGAAGAGAAGGAGGAGGGAGAGGAGAAGGAGGAGGGAGAAGAGAAGGAGAAGGGAGAGGAGAAGGAGGAGGGAGAAGAGAAGGAGGAGGGAGAGGTCAAGGAGGAGGCCAAACTGAAAGAGGAAGGAGAAGAGAAAGAAGAGGGAGAGGAGAAGGAGGACAGAGAGGAGAAGGAGGAGGCCAAACTGACGGAAGAGGGAGAAGAAAAGGAGGAGGGAGAGGAGAAGGAGGAAGGAGAGGAGAAGGAGGAGTCCAAACTGACGGAGGAGGGAGAAGAGAAGGAGGAGAGAGAAGTGAAGGAGGAGGGAGAGGAGAAGGAGGAGGCCAAACAGACAGAGGAGGGAGAAGAGAAGGAGGAGGGAGAAGTGAAGGAGGAGGCCAAACTGACAGAGGAGGGAGAACAGAAGGAGGAGGGAGAAGTGAAGGAGGAGGCCAAACTGACAGAGGCGTCAGAAGAGAAGGAGGAGGCCAAACTGACAGAGGCGGGAGAAGAGAAGGAGGAGGCAGAAGTGAAGCAGGAGGGAGAAGTGAAGGAGGAGGCCAAACTGACGGAGGAGGGAGAAGAGGAGGAGGGAGAGGAGAAGGAGGAGAAGGAGGAGGCCAAACTGACGGAGGAGGGAGAAGAGAAGGAGGAGGGAGAGGAGAAGGAGGAGGGAGAAGTGAAGGAGAAGGGAGAGGAGAAGGAGGAGGCCAAACTGACAGAGGCGGGAGAAGAGAAGGAGGAGGCAGAAGTGAAGCAGGAGGGAGAAGTGAAGGAGGAGGCCAAACTGACAGAGGAGGGAGAAGAGAAGGAGGAGGGAGAGGAGAAGGAGGAGAAGGACGAGGCCAAACTGACGGAGGATGGAGAAGAGAAGGAGGAGGGAGAGGAGAAGGAGGAGAAGGACGAGGCCAAACTGACGGAGGAGGGAGAAGAGAAGGAGGAGGGAGTGGAGAAGGAGGAGGGAGAAGTGAAGGAGAAGGGAGAGGAGAAGGAGGAGGCCAAACTGATGGAGGAGGGAGAGGAGGAAAAACTGATGGAGGAGGGAGAGGAGAAAGAGGAGGGAGAAGAGGTGGAGGAGGGAGAGGAGAAGGATGAGGGAGAAGAGGTGGAGGAGGGAGAAGAGAAGGAGGAGGGAGAACGTGCTTTGCTGTGAGTCACTTGTTTATTTAAAGACCTGTGGGCCTCTGCTGTTTTTCAGGGGTTGTAAATGTATCACAAATTGTACATTTTGTTATTACGTTTTCTGTTTATGCAAAAATGGATAAATCATTATTTACACCAGGAAGATTTAAGACAATTGCATTTTTAATCATCGTTTTTGAACAATGAGTAGGTTCTGATTGGTTGTGGGATGCGGAGAGCTTTATGGGCAGGAATATGAGTTGCAAAATGTAAAGAGAGTTAGGACCTTCTGATTTAAGACCGGTATACACACACCAGCATTTTTGCCACTTATGTACTTAACATATTATATTGAGATGGTTCGCAATCTTCAGTGTCCTCTACTAACTGCAAGGTGAAATGTAATGGCAGTGAAAACATTGATTGACAAGCCTTCCGCTTGTACCCAACCTGCTCCACTCTTACTGTATGGTTGCTATAGGCAGCGTTGTCCTTTATGGGGGTGGAGCTCATTTCGGGCTTTAGAAATGTAAACAGAAACTAATCTAAGGCTTTTAGCAAGATTTCCATAACAGCTTTTGTAAGGTCGCTTAGAGATTATTTAAAATCTCCTGCACAGATCGAACTCGTGCTCTCCTGAAGACAACTAAAACACTGGTCTGTTTTGCCACCCAGAAGCGACTTTTATACTATTAAAAATGACAAACAGCACCTTTAACAGTACACTAAAGAAAATGTACTCTGCATTAGCCTATGTAAGCAAAAGCGTAGTAGCTAGAATTGATGCACTAGAAGCAATGCATTTAGGCAGACAGCCAAGAAACACATGAAGTTGACTCTCAGTGCCAAATAAACTGTATAATGTAGAAATGCCAATGATCCAAAATGATTTTGTTCTTACAGGTCGGAGCAGAAGCCTAAATCAGACCAGGCCGAATGTCCTGTCTCATACAGTGAGAACTCGACTGAAGAGGAGCTCTTGGTGTCCATGGCTGAAGACCTCCACGCTCGGTACTTGTCTCAGTACCCTGAGCGCAAACCGCTGCTACTCTGCCCAGTCAATGAGTTTGGAGTAAAGGTGAAGCATTTAGAACACCATGAGCCGTACACTATGTTCCCAACACAGACACCAGTCACTGGTTGCCCTCATAAATATGAACTGATAAATATGATATGATACTATTCTCTGTATTGGTGCTTCTGTACTGGTAAAGTAGCACACACACACTGTTCTTTATTACTAGTGTACTATTATTAAGAAATGTTATCAGATATATCATGACATTTGTATTACTATATTCTATCTGGATTCTAAATGAATGGCAGCTTGAAGTTTCGAACACTGTCACAATATGTTCTTTTACACTGGACATTTCTCTGGTATTCAGGACCAAGTATCTCCATTTACCATATAGCTTTGTTTGTGTTCTTATTTTGCTGTAACAGAAGTTTGTGTGTACCACACTGCGGCGTATACCGATACCGTACCGTGAGCTGTATGACTGGCAGGGCTGTGCTAGTTTCATCTCTGACTTTTTGACTTTAGAGCTGCTGGAATGTCCAACTGAAATGGTCAGTGCTAATTCTGCTGCTTCTGCCCTCAATATTACACTTCTCAATAACTTTCTTCAGTGGATAATCTCACTTGTATACAGTCGATTTGTACCTTAGAATTACTGCTGTAACCATAAAGACTGTCCTGTGCTCACACCAAGAGCATAACAGTATAATAAATACACAAGATATTCATCAGCTCACATTATTAACAGAGATGTGCAGACTGACCTTTACATCTGTGAGCCATACAGCGTGGTAGGTAATGTTCTTTTGTCTATGTGATTTGTATAGCCGAAACAGCTGTACTCTCCAACGTGGGTGGTGCGGAATCAGAGAGGTACGTGTTTTGATTACGCCACCTTGCTCTGTAGTTTATTGCTGGGTGCAGGCTACAACGCGTACTGTGTCAGCGGCTACGCCGTCAAGGAGATGTGTCTGCTCGATCTGAGCAACCAAGAATGTCCACTACTCAAACCTCAGAACACGGTGAGTGATCGCAAAGCCATCACTCATTCTGTCTGGATTTCCATACTGTATGAATCTGTAAAGTTACTGATGCGGTTACACTGCATTTATTATAGACAAATAGCTAAAACAACCGATGATAATTAGGTTGTCATGGTTTGCTTGTGTGTAGGTTGAAGAGAAGCCATCTGAGCAGAAGAAGAAACTGAAGTACATGGTTAAACCGCCACGAGAGCTGAAAAGCACCTTCAAGCAGCGTCAGGAGGAGAAAAAGCTTCAGGAGCATCACGCAATGCTCGCCAAACAGCAGGAAGCCGAGAGACTAAAGGAGGTCAGAATTAGGGGATTAGAGCACACTGATCATGATATATGCATGTTTGTGTGTTGTGTAAGAGATCATGAAGCATCCTGATATTAGAACATAAGGGACAATATGAAGACAAAGAACATAATAATGTGGAGTTTTTAGTCTTTTTAAAAATCTTCACACTTTTCAGGTACCAAAGAGCTCTATATATTCCAAAGTGCCCCTTTATAATGTCATAGATTTTCTGCTTGGGTTTTGAGATACTAGATTATGTAGTTGATGATACATAATGCATGATGTTATTCTCAGTCCGTGACTTAGTGAACCAGTATCAGAATGATTTCAAGCACTTTTGTAATGTGCTCTGGATAAGGGCATCTGCCAAATGCCATAAATGTAAATGTCCTGGCAAGTCATTGCCTAAAGACTTTCTTATCATGTATCATGAAAGACCTCGCTGTACTGGAAATCGAACCACCGATGGAATCCTGTAAAATTGAAATGTCATGGATTTGGCTGTGTACTCTATAGTAAATTTTATGTTTCTCCTTTCCTACAGGAGCAGGAGCATTCTCCAGATCCTCTGTGGGGCCTACGGGTTCACAGCTGGGTTCTAGTTCTGGCAGGGAAACGTAACATTTTGGAGAACTTCTTCATCGACCCGCTCTCGGGCCAGAGCTATCCCACGTCCAGCGCGTGTTTCCTCGGCATCGAGAGTGTCTGGAACCATGAGAAGTACTGGCTCAACTTACAGGACTGCCGCTCCGGCTGTACGGTCAGTATGTGTGGATTTCTGAGCTGATGACCGTGTTAAATGGCGGTGTGAAATCAGATTAATCTTTAGTGTTATTTGTTGTACCTGCAATGTTGAAAGTTATTGCCTATAAATCTTTTTTTAAACTTCATGATTACACTTCGTCCGGATCTGGGCAAACATTGATATACATTTTTTTCTCTCTTTGTGTCTCTCAGGAGATGACATATGACCTGCGTGATGTGCTAAAGTGGGAGTGCATGATGTTGTCCAGTAGCAGTTCACCACTAGACCCTCCTGATGAAACAGAAGAAGAAAATGAGGAGCAGAATGATGTAAGTATAGCCGGTTTTCCTGCTTTCACGCACCTTCCATTCTGAGCACGCACTGAACACCCAGACTTAATTTAAACAGGATTACTCCTCCCTAGAGTTGTCATACAAGATTTCATCATTATTCACTAATTAAACTGAAAGGAGGACAGACTATAGCACATAATGCATACAGGAGCATGCAGTTCAGTCAGTTTCAAATGAAATTAAAAAAGGATCCTCAAAAAAAAAATTTTTTTTTTTTAAATGTCACGTGTGAGCTTCAGGCAGAAGATAAAACACCAAAATGTAGTCCATCTCACTTATTTATTAATTTTATGAAGTGTCTTCACAATAAAGACACGTTCATTTGAGAATATTGCAGAATATTATCAAACAAAAAGTTTAAAAAAAATTGTGGAGGTAATCATAATGAATTATAAAGAATATGAATAAAATTGTAATGAATGCTGATGCAGTTTTAGGAGTTCTCAGAATATCCTAGGTTTGCCTCAGGTTTAAATAACAAATGAACATTAATTTAATCAAATTTCTTATTGCATGTAAAAAAAACCCTCTGAATTCTGCTTTATAAGTTTTTTGAAAAAAGGTTTTGGTTCTAGGTTTATAGTGAATAAAATATATAAAAACACGTGAAGATTCATGTTGCTCACAGGATCCTTTTGATTTGTAGGCTTGTCTTAATCAGTCCCAAGTAAATCTCCATTTTTAATGGCCTTAATAAACTATGACCTTTTTAATGATCATGTTCGTTTATTTTTGCAGGAGGAGACAGAAGAGCCTAAGGGTTATGAGATGCCTCAGTCTTGGGTTACACAAATCCACATCTTGGAAGAAGGTATCTTTTGTCATGTGCATGACCTTTAATAACCTCAGTACACCCGATCAGTCTTATAGAATATACCATTTGATGCAATGACCTCTGTGACCTTTTGTGTTTGTTGTTTGCATTTAAAGATCTGGAAAGTCGCTTCCCTGGTGGGTCGAAGGTTATCTGTTACAAGAACGCCAAGCTGGAGAAGTTTTCCCCTTATTTCATGAAGGACGGATTAGTCAGAAGACTCTCTACTTATGATGACCTGGAATGTGAGTTTTATAAATAAGTTACATTTTTCATGATAAAATTTACACAAAGCTGATGCCAAGTTTGTGTTTAGTCACTGATTGACCCTCCACTTGATGTTTTTCTTCAGTCATTGGTCAGTCCCCCTCCTCCATTTTTAAAAATCCTTTCTCCCTCCTTTTTTGCATTGTGAAGGCACTCAAGTCAACACGGTGAATGAGTGGTATGCGAACCGGCATGATGACCTCCAGGAGAGGGAACTGAAGAAAGCCACCAATGTCACTACAGAGCATTTCTCACCAGGAAGGAGCTTCGGCCTAAAAAGTAAATGCATTATGTTTGTGTATTATGTTTCTATAGTTTCTAACAGAGGGAGTTGCACTCAGTGACTGTCATCAAATCTGATTTAGACACATCATTAATTGTCTGCATTTTAACCTAACACCAACTAAGATTCTCTACTCTGTGCAGCTCATAGGTACATGACTCTGGGACCTGAGATCAAGCATGTTATGGAGTTCTACAGCAAAGCTCGACATGACAACTTGTTCAGTCGAGTCCAGATGGCGACAGAGATGACGGAGACGTTTCAGGACCGTTTGGACTTCCTGGATTCCTGGCACGTCATTTATGAACCTTTGGAGCAGGCACAAAATCTTGGAGTTGAGCGACGGATTCAGGTCAGAATAGAACACACACACACACACACACACCCTGTAAAGTACTGCAAGCTTTCACCTGCTACGACGTTACCCACCAATAACCAATATTTTCTTTGTGGTATCATATTAACCATGTTAGCATAGGATATGATTTGATGGCTCCTATGTACCATGGGAACTGGATCAGTAATGTGTGTGTGTTTTTTAAGCAGAAGGTTCTGGCGAAATTCCACAGGGATCGATCCAAACCAGCCAGCCAGGATAGGGCTGAAATAGTTTTCCAGATTTCGCAGAATCGAATTGAGATTACGTATCATCTGGAGGAAAACAGTATCATTCCAGATTTTATCATCTTTGAAAAACCTTCTAACCTTGACGACCCCTTCTCCGACAAGATGGTCTCCAGCTTTAAGGTTTGACAGAAAACCTTTTTTAAAAATACTTCTCTGCCTTCTAGTGGTCATTTAATTATTGACAACAAAAGCACACTTTCAACAATCATCTGATAATTTTTGGGTGTCATTATTTAAAGAAGGAACACAAAAGTGTAATAAATAGAATTCCCATACAAACGGAATAAAACTGCTTCCTGTTGATATTCCTTAAAGACCACCTAGAAGGCTAGAAGACATTTGGCTAACATTTAATTAGAAGATAAATCCATGATTAAGTTAAAACAAGATTTGCCTTTCTTTTGAGTGTGTTGACATGGCTCTAATCATTTTCGTCTTCTTTTTTCGCCAGGTGGACCCGTTGGCAGAACCCTTCACAAACATGGACCTGTACCAGACCCTCATGGAACTGATGAAGGAGGAGAAGAAATTCTTAATCAGTATCAAGGACTCTGAGGATGAAGTAATAATATTTAAGATTTTCTTTAAAAAGCTGTTGTTGTTTTTTTCATGCATCAGCATCTGTATAACTTTATTTCTTGGATCGGTAGTCTTTGCAATTTCTGAAAAAGAAGATACCATACTTATGTATATATATGTGTGTCTTTGTGTGTCAGGTGAGGAGCATCCTAGAGGTAAGAGAGCAGGAGGAGAGTGCCATTATGCTTAGGATCTCCATGTACGACATGGCCAGAAATGAGAAGGCACGCCAAGAGAAGGCGAAGCTGGTGAGACATATTATTTCTATATGGACTTGCTCACCTTTCATACTTCTATCTAATTTAATTGAATAACACTTTGTTTAATGAACCAAATATTAGACAAGCATCTTCTCATAAAGACAGGAGATGCAAATGTTGAAGTTTCAGGGGTTGTAGCATAAATTATTCAAATGA
>CM022754.1:34388577-34558577 GCA_012411365.1 Ameiurus melas | reverse complement strand
GACAAACCCTTTCCCAAATTCCAGGATCTGTGCCATACTGCAGCATGGTACTCAAGCGCCTGTGCTTTCACATTCAGGCCATAAAATGATTACGAACATTAGAAATGTTAAAGAAAGTTTGGCAAAAAATTTAACAAAATGTTACAACAGATACAGCTGCCAAAACGTAATGTATGAAGCTAAATTTGTGCGGCTACATTAAATCAGGGATTTCATGCAATTACACTGAGGACAAATTGCAGAATCTCAAAAGGAATAATATTTTCATTTATTGTGACAGATTAGAATTAAAGACACAGATTATTAAGCAAATATGACAGAATACTAAAATTAGGATATTTAAAAATAGTCACTTGGCCTTGAATTCTGTTCAGTTTTCAACTATGGCAGTAAATCCAGTGTTTTATAGCCTACATGTGGTTTACGTTGGGACGGAAGGGAATGTAAGATTTAAAGGGACAATTTCCCCAAAAAAAATCCAAAAAAAAAAAAGATTTACACACATATCCTCTCACCTCAGATGTGATTGTTCAGCCAAGACATCTGTTTGTTTTAGTTTTGCACAGAATGTAGCTCACAAGCATGAGATGCTTATAGCTACCAATTTAGCATTTTGCAAATTTCATATCTAAACTTGCATCAATAGACATCAATTGACTTAGTGATACTGTTTGTGCATAAACAGCTTTGTACAAGCTATATGCAAAAATGATACACTTGAATAAAGTCATTTCATATAAATTTGCTTATATGGTTTCTGTTAAACTGGTAGCTATAAGCTTTCCTTACTTGTTAGATTCAGTATCACTTTAGGACCTGTATAAAACTAAAGAAGCAAACTTTACACACCAAACAGGACTTGGCTGAGCGGTACATTTAATTTTTGTCTAATCTGTTCCTTGTTCGTTTTAAGAGGTGCATGTGCGCGTGCATTTTTACATTTGAACAATTGGAATGTAAACAACTAAAAAGGTGGTTCAATGGTCCAACGTGTGATGTGACAGTAACACTGAGAGTCACAGTGGTGTGCTGTGAGTCATACTGGACTTAAGAACATGTGCACAAATCAAATGTGTATAAAAGATGCAAACAAATACTGATTAAATCTGAGAATAATTTCTTTCCAGGACCTCTATCTGGCCCTTCATACAGTAATTAATGCAGCTGGAGTCCTCGTCAGACTCCTAGACTAGATTAACTTAAAGCCGTGTTACAGTTTAGGACTCCCAATCAACAGTCAATTGGACACTGTCGTCTGGAATTTAAAAACCCGAATACAATCCTGAGGACCTCTAGTCTTCGTCGTCCTCACTGATGCGGTGTGTGTCGATGTAGTGAGGAGGTGAGCAGGACGGAGGGGTCTTGGCGAAGAAAGGAAGACGGAAGGTAGGAGAAGGAGAGCGCTCTTCCCGTGAGGGGCTGCTGTTGGGGCTTTGTCTGGGGCTGATAGCCTGCAGCATCCGTCCTTTCCCTTCCTTCAGCATGTGCTTCTGGGGGGGGGGGGGGCCGGACAACAACTGTTATTAATCAATGCAACAATCGTAAATAAATTATCGAAAAAGGACAAAACAACTGGTATATAAAAAAGAATTCATGTTTAACTGATGTGTGGAGTAATTGAATAGACTAGCACGGTGATGTGTGGTAACTGTGATACTTTTAAAATAGACCTTCCGTGTGTCATCATCATTTGTGAATTAACAGTAGGTCTACCCCAGATTCTCAACAAAGCTGGTCACGTACGGTAGCAACCGGAGGCTACTAAATGTATCGTATCATAGCAGATTCAGTGATGTGATATCAAATATCTTATCGGTGCTTTAGGAATCCAAATAGAATATCATATCTTGTGGATACAACATTAAATACAGCTGAGATCTTTTTTTTTTTTTTTGAGGGAGATAATACAATGTTGATGTGTAATTCTTGTTTGTGGAGATTTTCAGGCATCCAGATCATGCTGCATATCCTGTAGTAGTAAACGCCTGCTTGCTTGCTATCTGTTTAAGCACATCAGTTGTAAAGTGTGGGGACTGGCAATATATTTTGCAAAAGTAGTTTCAAACAAAAACCCGGATAGGTTTGCATGTGAGATTGCACAAGTATTTGCCCCCATTGCAGTATTTGTTTTGGGTGCAACTAGTTGCCAACCCTAACCCTAGGTAGCGCTTATCTAAATCGGATGCCGTTATCGTTACCACAGGTGAGATGCTTTTGGCTGCTGTATGAAAAGCTGTGCTGAGAGCTGCGATTTCATACAAGAAGCAAAAAGAGCCAGGCTCTTTACTGCACAAGCCCAAGCAAGATGGCTACCTCCTATTTGGCTATATTTTGCTTCAGAACAGCCCGTTGGGAATTAGACGCAACATGTTTTCCATGTTTTATGCAGACTATGTCTAGACCCCACTATAAAGTCAGTAATGTTATTTATCAAAGTTGCATAGAAATGGGCAGAGTTTAGAGTGCACAGAGTAAGGGACAAATAAATCTGAATCTGGGCAAAAATTAATCAGCTTTAAGCTGGGTGGAATTAAGCTCCTATTCACTGGTCCCTAATTTACATGGTCTTGATACATACAACACACCAATTTACCCTAATAGATAGTCAGCTAAAAAGGAAAACATTCAGGAGGATACAGTAATCCAAGATCCAAGGCAAGAAGGAAATAGATAGTGGAGGGGAAAAAAAAAAATTCTGTGAATCTCATTTACAAGTACACAAGTGTGCAGGTTCGCTGCAAATAAAGATGTTCTTGGAATTCATTAAAATGGCATAAAGGTGCAGACAAAATGAAAACTTTAAATACCGAGCTGAAATAATCAATGGTTAGTGCAGTTTAATGGGGAATAGGGTGGTCCAATAAGTGTGTCTTCTGAAATCCTTTGTTTTTACTGAAATTAATATTGTGTGGTTGTATATACTCTATATAATACAGTGCCCTCCACTAATATTGGCACCCTTGGTAAATATGAGCAAAGAAGGCAGTGAAAATTTTTTTTGTTGTTTAACCTTTTGATCTTTTGTTGAAATAATTCACAAAAATACTCTGCTCTCATGGATATCAAACAATTGCAAATACAACACAGGTTTTTATATTGGTACACCTGGGTGACCAATAACAGGAGATACCTCATGCCCACGGTTAAATATGGTGGTGGCTCTTTAAAGTTACGGCGCTGTTTTCCTGCCAAGGGACCTGGACGTTTTGTTAGGACACATGGCATCATGGACTCTATCAAATATCAACAGATATTAAATGAAAACCTGACTGCCTCTGCCAGAAAGCTTAAAATGGGCCGTGGTTGGATCTTCCAGCAGGACAATGATCCAAAACATACATCAATATCAACACAAAAAGGGTTTACTGACCACAAAATCAAGGTCATGCCATGCCCATCCAGTCCCCTGATTGAAACCCATAGAAAACCTGTGGTGTGAACCGAAGCGGGGAGTCCACCAGCATGGACCTCGAAATTTGAAGGATCTGGAGAGATTCTGTATGGATGAACGGTCTCAGATCCTTTGCCATGTATTCTCCAACCTCATCATTGTAGGAGAAGACTCAGAGCTGTTATCTTGGCAAAGATAGCACAAAGTATTGACTAAAAGGGTTCCAATAATTGTTGCACACCTATATTTAGTAAAGTTTCTTTTTGATAAACCTGTGTTGTGTGTGCAATTGTTTGATATCCATGAGACCAGAGTTTTTCTGTGAATTATTTTAACAAAAGTTCAAACGGTTAATAAACAAAGAATTTTTCACAGCCTTCTTTGCTCATATTTACCAAGGGTGCCAATATTAGTGGAGGGCACTGTACCCATAACAAGGTTACGTGAGATACAGAAACAGAAATTAGTACACCACACATCCACCCTACTGTCTCACCAGTGCCCCGTCTGGCCCAAACATCTGCAGGAAGTTGCCAATGAACTCGCGTGATTTCTCCTCCCACTTCTGGATAAGGTCGATGCTCTTCTCCTCCACCCTCTGCACAAACTCTTTACTTTTCTCCTCCACGTTCCGTACCTTCTGCTTCACCTTATCCACATGCTCCTGAAGGTGATACTTCTTTTCCTGCAAAGATCACATGTGTAGAAACAAAGTCTCGGGTTCATTCCGACAGCGGACAATACATCTCACATTATTGATTCCTCTGAGGAAACCGTAACCACCCCAGTAATTGCAGCTGCACCAGTTTAAAACAGGGTGTATCAGGTAAGGTGGGATGATAGTACTGCAGTGGGTAGTGTTACTACCTCAGAGCTCCAGGTCAATCCTGAGCTCGGGTTATTGTCTATGCAGAGTTTCACATTTTCTCCCGGTGTCCACGTGGTTTCCCCCGTGAGTAAGCGGTAAAAGATGGATGGATGGATGGCCATTTGTCAAAATACTGAAACATCTTTAGCAGCATTTAACCTCAACAAGGTTGAGTCTGCACGTGTTGTTAGATCACGTCAGCCAAGCTGGGCATTGCACTTCATACGTTAGCTCGACAGACCAGCTAACTTTATATACGGTCCCCTCCAAATGTATTGGAATAGCAAGGCCAATTTTATTGTTTTCATTATACACTGAAGACATCTGGGTTTGAGATCAAAAGATGAATGAGATGATAGATTAGAATTTTAGCTTTCATAGTCCCGTATTTACATCTAATGATCAAAAATACTGGAACATGTGACTGATAGGTGTTTCTTGTTGCCCAGGTGTTCCGTGTTAAAGAATCGTTTAAGAATAATAGCTCTGAATGTCTACTCTTGGTTTGAGCCGTAGGTTTCATCTCTGAACACTGCATTTGTTGTTAAAAAGGATAAACCAACATGAAGATCAGTTCTGTCTATGGGAGAAAAGCAAGACATTTTGAAGCTGAGTGAAGAGGGAAAAATCTATCAGAGGCATGGAGACAACAATTTGGAATGTCCTGAAAAAGAAAAAAAATAATAATAATTGGGTGGTCTGCGGCCAAATTTGCTATGTTTTAAGTTGTTTTACACATCTAGAATATAAATATAATATAATAAATATGAGGAAATGAAAGCTGAAATATTAATCTTTTCATCTCAAACCCAAATGACTTCAATGTATAGCGAAAACAGTATTGGCCTTGCTGTTCCAATACTTTCAGAAGGGATTGTACACAATACAAAGGTCCTCATTTAAACAACTAATTAAAGTGGTGCGACTTTAATATATTTTTAAATAATAGAGGATCTTCTTACTTTTTTTCTGAACTAAAATGCAGAGGTACCCAATGCTTTATTTCTCTGCAAAATGGTAGATTTTAGGGGATTTTTTTCATGGCTATGTTTCAAACTACACAATCAAACAGCTATGCATACACATGAATAAATGTGCTCATTTTGCCTTAAATGATCAACTGCAGCTAAATGTTTATTCTGTCAGTATCTTCAACATATAAACAATTTTGCTTAAATATAGGAAGTGAAATGTAGAGCTGCACAATAGGCTGACTGGTGCCTATGGGAATAATTTTCTCAGTAAAGGCTCAGGAATGGAAGTGGAAGCAGGAAGTGTACTCTGATATCATCAGATAGCAGTAATTGCTAAGGAGTGATAGAAATGTTATTTCTTTAACAACAAGGAGATGTGAATCCAGGAATATACCTCTTAAAGGAATCACGTTCACTGTCATGGCTCAATTATGGACCATGGATCTGGAATCTTGAAGATGCACATCTGGTCCTCTCAGAAGTAAGGACATACCCAACTTTTCTGAACTGGACACGGTTAAAGATGTTGGTTGAACTCACATTAATGAAGCTGACATTAAGCTCCTTGGCAGTGTAGCCTCTCTGCAGATTGCGTCGCACATAAAGATCGTAATCACGGACGATGCGTGTGATGATGTCAGAGGTGGAGATGCCCTCTGTCCTTTGTGTGGGTGCGAACATGCCTTGAAATGAAATGATCATTCTTAAGTAATCAAGGCAATAAAAATTATTTAAAAAAACTAACAAAAACATTTTCAATCACATTTCTGCCAGTGCAGAACTTCATTTATGAACTTTTTGCCCTGTATTGTACTAATTGTTTGGCTTGTTACCTACCGGCCTCCTTTATGTGCTTGTAAACGTCATCGCTCTCGTCTGAAACGTACGGGATGTCGTCATGGGCAACAAAGTCAATCTGCATAAGAGGAAAAGTCAATCTGAGGTATTTCTGAATGTGTTATGCTCAAGTTGTTAAATATTCACTAAAAGCCATGTATGCCAGACATCCTTCAAATAGTGGCTCACTCTGTGTTCGGCCAGGAACTCTGGTGTTAGCGTCCATGGGGCATCTCTGACCACCTCGTCCACGTAGCGACAGTGACTCACTGCATCGTAACGCTCGTCCTCGTTCATAACAGTAAAGCCCTTAAGCTTGTGCGTCAAAGCGTCGCTGCATACTGGGAAGAGAGTGAAGTTAAAGACATTTGAAATCGTGACAAAATATGATCTTCAACCGCATTATCTATTATGATTTTTTTTTTTAAATCTAAAAAAAAGAAAAAAAAGAAAAAAAAGTTGTGGTTTGGCCTTTAACGCACCATGACATCTACTTATACTGAGAATGTGGCTTTTTTCATTCATCACGCTTTCAAAACACATTTGTGTCAGATATACAAGCACAAAGGGTTAGGGTTAGGTTTTGACAGAAACCACATCAATCAGACCCTGAAACATCACCAAAATTCAATAAAGTACAGTATTAGTCAAATAGTGGGTTAAGATTACCAGTAGGCTATACACCAGAGAAAACTACAAAGGCAACTGATGCATTTATCTTAATGTGTTCCTTAAGGCTGTTTCTTTTCAATCCATTTTTGTTTTCATAGTTCCTATAGATGTACATGTTTTCCTGAATGCAGCACACATCCTGAGTGTCAGGTGGCAAGCACTGAAAAGAAATCCTTCCAGAAATAAAGCTGCAATCTTTATTTATTGTGCAATTCAGACTTTTCAATTTACACTGCCCAAAGGTCACAGCGACCACTCGTTCACTGCAGCGTGGAGCTTCATTTCAGTGCTCATGTAAATATACTAAGCAAATGGTCTGAATTGGACTGTCAGATTATTATAAATGCATGTTATCATTGTTTATGATGAAATAAAGTTGATTGGTTACACAAAATAAGCTAGGTCTGTGTAAAGTTGCTTTCTGTGCCCCAGATTTGAAAAAACAAAAAAACAAACAAACAAAAAATCATGAGTGTTTATTAAAATGGAGCTGGTTATAACATTTCACACACAAATGGAGATGTAAAAGATGAAAACAGACTGTATTATGCAGAACAACTAAAGACTTGCTGTCGTTAAACTATGCCTAGGATTTTCCTTCTGTGAACTAAAGGCCTAGCTGACTCTGGATGGCTGGAGTTGCTCTTTAAAACCTTTGGCCCTTGTCTTCACTAAGTGATTAAGTGTAGTTTCACACTACTTACCGCCTACGATGAGATGAGTGTTTGGAAAAAGACATTTAGCCTGCATCAGAGCTCGGGCGTGTCCAGAATGAAACATGTCAAAAATCCCATCAGCATAGACGCGCACTGCACGGCCCACTACACATCAGAATGAGGGGAAAAAAGGACAGCTTCTTCATAAAACATGTCACTTATATACACTTTAAAAAAAAAAAAAAGAGGTTCACCTTCCATTTCTAGGTATATAATTACAGACTGTTAATTTATTTATATATATATATATATATAAATAAATAAATAAAATATAAAAACACACAGCAGTGCTGCTGTATCCAATACACCTATATCTGCATCACACGCACACACTACCATTTCAGTGTTACGGATGTGTTGAAAATGATCCGCCATACAAATAATATCTGATTAGCAGCGGTCCTGTGCAGGTGTCTTAAAGGGGGTAAGGGGGTAAAGGGGGCTACAGTCAATAATTGTATATCTAAGATGGCTAGATATTCTAAGTGTTCCTTATAAACAGGCCACTATAATGAACATTTTTGTAGTCATACATTAAACATATGTTTATTTTGGAAGTATTTAAAGATAAAATAGACTGGAGGAAAAGAGAAATTGTAACCAAGCACCTGGTGTGCCGCAACGGGCTTCCTCTAGGCTCACACGAGTGTATGGAGTAGATATAGTCTTCAGCTGATCAGAGAAGGGTGCAGGTTCTGTCAGGATCTGGAGAAAACACACACACACACACACACACACACACACACACGTGAAATCACTTTCAATATGGCCCATGACTGGATTGTTGCCAACATAGTGAGTCATAGCTACGGGTTACCATTGTTCCCAATGACCACTCATTTATCACCACTGTGATACACATCAGCCATAACACTAAAACCACCTGCCTAATATTCTGTATTTCTTCCTTGTGCCACCAAACAGCTCTGACTCATAAAAGGCACAAGACCTCTGAAGGTGTCCTGTAAGTCCTGTAAGTTGCGAGGTGGAGCCTTCATGGATCAGACTTGTTTGTCCAGTACATCCCACAGACGCTCAATCGGACTGAGATCTGGGGAATCTGGAGGCCAAGTCAACTCCTTGAACCGTTACCATGAAGGGGTGTACTCGTCTGTTTAGATAGGTGGTACGTGTCAAAGTAACATCCACATGAATGCCAGAACACAAGATTTCCCAGCAGAACATTGCCCAGAGCATCACACTGCCTCTGCAGGCTTGCCTTCTTGACATAGTGCATCATGGTGTCATCTCTTCCCCAGTTAAGTGACGCACACGCACCCAGCCATCCACATGATGTAAAAGAAATGTGATTCATCAGACCAGGCCACCTTCCATTGCTCCTTCCATTGCGCCTTGGTTCAGTTCTAATGCTCAAGTACCCACTGTAGGCTCTTTCGGCGGAAGACAGAGATCAGAATACTCTGACCAGTCTGTGTCTACTCAGTTCCATACACAGCAAGCTGTGATTGACCGTGTTTTCTGACATCAAGTTTGTGCTAAAGTAGCTCTTCTGTGGGATCGGACCAGACGGGCTAGCCTTCACTCCCCACGCGCATCAATGATCCTTAGGTGCCCACGACCATGTCGCCGGTTCACAAATTGTCCTTCTTTGGACCAATTTTAGTAGGTACTAACCACTACATACTGGGAACACCCCACAAGACCTGGTGTTTTGGAGATGCTCTGACCCAACTGTCTAGCAATCACAATTTGGCTCGTCAATGTCTCTAGAGCCTTACCCTTGCCCGTTTTTCATGCTTCCAAAATATCAACTTTGAGAACTGACTGTTCACTTGCTGCTTAATATACAGTGCCCTTCACTAATATTGGCACCCTTGGTAAATATGAGCAAAAAAGGCTCTGAAAATTTGCCTCTATTGTTTAACCTTTTGTTAAAAAACCCCCCACAAAAATACTCCGCTCTGATGAATATCAAACAATTGCAAACACAACACAGGTTTATTATTTATATATTTTATTTGTATGATATATTTGTTAAATATATCAATATTATTCACGTCACCAGTCAGTGGTTTTAATGTTATGGCTGATCGGTGTAATCTCTTTATTCTTTGTTTTAAACTCTCTTCTTGGCAGTACATGTATGTAATAAAAGTGATTTATTCCAACTGTAACTATTTCCTTTGTGACTGTTTCCAGACTACACACTACTACTGCTTAATTTTGTCTTGTTCTTGATAGAAATTATGGCATTTTGCAAATACATAAATAGCTCGAGTAGACTTCTTTCTATAGGAAATATGTTATAATCTACTTTCCATTCTGATAGACCTCTATTCTATTCAAGTCGAACTGTCTTCAGGAAGAAAAAAACTTCCTTCCTCATGTAACATGTTTTGATACACAAATGATCATAAAAATTCAATAACTGCAGATTTTTAAGACATTATCTGGAGACTCCCAGCACCTTTGTGAGCTACTTTAGCTATTTTTCATTGAAAACAGTTGGCAAAACTGTATGACAGACTGATTGTAGATGCCTTCACTGCACTCACCGAAGTCCTTCGCGGAATTTTTCCACCTCGTTCCTCCTTGTCCGTGTCTCCGTTTGGTCCCTCTCTTCGTCTTTTCCTTGTGAGTCCTGAACTGTGCCCCTCCATGCCCTAAATGTGGGAAAGCTGTATAATTTAATGCTGTTTACCATCAGAGAAAGCTCTCAAGAAGCAGGTTAAGTACAGTGCCCTCCATTAATATTGGCACCCTTGGCAAATATGAGCAAAGAATGCTGTGAAAAATTCTCTTTATTATTTAATCTTTTGTTCACAAAATTCACAGAATTATTCTGCTCTCATGGATATCAAACAACAAAACACAGGTTTGTAAAAAAAAAAAAAGAAAAGAAAAAAAAAACGCCAACAACTTTGTTAAATACAGGTGTGCAACAATTATCGGCACCCCTATAAATTCATATGAGAAAATTATATTTAAAGTATGTTCCCATTGATATTTTCCACTTTTTTAGTACACCCGAGTGTCAGGGGTATAATTATGAGGTACCACATAGGCCAAAGTCCCTTTGTCATTCATAACAATGGGTAAGACCAAGGAATATAGCTGTGATGTGCAGAAAATGTTATGAATCAACCTGGAAGAGGACGTGTGTCTATATCGTCTCAACGCGCTGTGAAGAGGATGGTTCAAGTGACCAAAAAATCTCCAAGGATCACAGCAGATGTTAGTTACATCTTGGGGTCAGAAAGTCTCCAAAACTACGATCCAAAGTCGACATCACCACAAGTTCAGGCATTACAGGAGAAGTCTCAGAGCGGTTATCTTGACAAAGGGATGTAGCACAAAATATTGCCTAAAACTATGTCAATAATTGTTGCACACCTATATTTAACAAAGATATTTTTCTTATAAACCTCTGTTGTTTGCAATTGTTTGATATCAATGAGATCAGAGTATTTCTGTGATTTTTTTTTTCAACAAAAGGCTAAACAATGAAGCCGTCCTTACTGTCCAGTATCGTGTGATTCACTGTTCAGCATTACAAGGCCCTGTATGATTACACATGAATAACTTTGTCTACGTCAACTAAATGTTGAATACCATCCCAAATAAAGATCAACGTCATTAAATAGAATAGTCGGAAACAAGTCACGCCTCTTTCCTCTTCAACTTCCTCTTGAAAGGTTGTTCATTACAAACTTCTAAATGACCTCAATGACCTAAAAAAGGCACAAAAAAAACCCCAACAACATCATAACATTTGAACAAAAACATTTTCCTTTGATGTTGATGTTTTTGGACGTGGTACAAAGTAGCACCGAGTTAACTTGTATAAAGTTACTGAGAAGACAACAACATACGGGGATACAGAGTAACTGAACAGGTAGCTGGACTTAAGACCTTAAACACCAATATATATGACTTTAAACACAACACTATGCAAAAGTAAATAAATCGCTACAGCTAGAATAGAGGTTACTGACCCTGTTGAGTAGAGTTCAGTCGCTGTGTCTGGACTTGGAAGAAGACGGTGTGTGTGTGTGTAACCGCGACGTACAATTTAGTAAAGTGACTAACTACATTTTTTTTTACTTTACATTAAACCGCCATTATTTTTTTTTTCTTCTTTCTTTCTTTTCTTCCTACAATAGAGAACACACAGCAACACTCCACTAACTAATTTGACAGCTCCACAGGAACAGGCGACTCTCGACGGAAGTGACGACACGACACGTCACAGGAAGTCTTAAAGCAAGCCGGAAGCTTTGGGACGGTAGGAATTCAAAGTCAATTGGTTAATGCTGCATGCTTCAGTATGTAATCTAACAGTATCTAGGGTTGTATTCTACGTGTATTGGGATGTCGGTGTATTAAAGCGTGGTAGGACATGTGTGATTAGATTCTGTTGAAGACCGAGCTCCAGTATTTCCTGTGGTTGGATAAGTTGATGTGAATGCAGCATGGGATCTGTAGAGAGGGGGTGTTCAAACTTATTCCAGACAGAGACTCCATTAACTGTAAAAGACATTACACTGACCCCCCTCAGTACAAAAAACAACAACATGAACATACACTAAATGTTTACAAGTATACAACAGTATTTGGGCTTGTTGTTTTATCTATAGAGCTTTTTATTACTGACATTTTCATTTATAGAACTTTTTTATTCACAGATTGCTTGGACGTGCTTCACAGAACCACTGATCTAGAAAACTAAAAACTCTTGTAGACCCCTAATATCAGTATTTAGACCGGATTGCAGCTCTGGATCGTTATCAAATTGGATTTGAAATGTTTTCTGATCTAATCCAATCCACTGACCTTTTTTTATGTCAAGACACAGATCTTGAACATAGGATACAGATTGTCTGTCTGGTACAGGTCTGAAAAGCCTGGACGACTAGGACTCTTAAAGGCATGTAGAAAATATGAAACTCACGAAAATATATCGGGGAAAGTTTGGATACTCTGTTGGCAAAGTCGTTTTGAGCCACTGTTGACACTAGGAGTCCAAATCCATTTCCTTTATCTGCTGCACAGTAAAGGGAATGCAGTGTAATGCGTATTTTTCTGGAGAAAAAAAATCTTTAAAAGGTCTGTAATGTTTCCAGGAGGTAAAGGTTAGAACCCTGTTAAAGTCACGTTCACACCTCTGATGTTAAGAGTAGATTCTGTTTCTAAGGGCAGTTTTACACTTAGCCCAAACAATTCAATCTAATCAGTGAAGTGTGAAGGCTGTTTTTGAACCGTGGCATGGGCCGCATTAGATGTGGACGCTCATAACCGCCCTCAGTGCTGCATGATGAGTAATGTAATTGGTTCAACTTGTCATGTGACTTGTTGTTTTTACTTTTGTAGTAATCAGTTACTGTTCTTTAAAACCAGACTTTCTTAGGACTGGATCACTGTAATTAGCTCACATTTGTGGTGCAAGTGCTTGCACTAAGAACATTGCAAAAAATGTCTACCTCATGCCAGCCTGCATGGCTTTTTTTTTCTTTCCTTTTTTATTTTATGTGAAAGCAAACCTGTGATTATGAGCCCCTCCCCTAGAATTGGTCCTGCAGACTCAAGGTCCTGAGTCAATACAAAATGCCAGATCTTAGTCACTTTTAAGATATCTAATATCTGTACCCTTCAGATATCACAATAACAAAGCTCACTATTCTGACTAATCCTAATTTTAAACCTATTTCATATATTCACCTGTGGTTACTATGCAATTTTGTGTTTGTGTCATCAGTGCCATGATTAAGAGGTTTTCTGTCCTGATTGGGAGGGCCGCATCAGCCCAGTGTCTTGATGTTCCACTATACACTCCCCATCATATACGATACCTGGCAGCTAAACCGGTAACGCAACATATACAGAATACAACTTAAGCAAACCTTGGAATTTATGGAAAAGATTGGGAAATATGTATGTAAGCCATATTTTGAAGATGTTGTATGAAAAATTTACTAATTCTGAGTGTGTTGCTTTGTCTAGGGTAGAGTACATGGCAAAGGTAAGAACTTTATCCTGAAACCAGTGAAATTAGAGAAACAGGAGAAGCAAGAAGTGGAGATCAAACAGTATATGACCGTGTCTCAACTTGCTGAGGCTATGAACAAAGACATAGATCATGTATATGAGGCCCTACTGAACACAGCTATAAATATCAATGATCTGGACCCAGACACTGTGTTGGAGGAGAAGTGGCTAAAAGAGGCTATAAAGCGGTCTGGGATGAAGTATAAATGGGCCACGATAGTGGAGAATGAAGTCAGAGAAAACAAAGACATCCAGAGACAACCACCTCCCGACCCTGCTATTTTAGTGAATAGACCTCCAGTAGTCACTATTATGGGGCATGTGGATCATGGGAAGACCACGCTGCTGGACAGCCTGAGGAAGAGCCAGATTGCTGTGCAAGAGGCTGGAGGCATCACTCAACACACTGGAGCGTTTCTGGTTCAGCTTCCTTCTGGTGAAATGATTACATTTCTGGACACTCCTGGACATGCAGCGTTTTCTGCTATGCGGGCTCGTGGAGCCTTGGTTACTGACATCATCATTCTGGTGGTTGCAGCTGATGACGGAGTGATGAAGCAGACCATTGAGTCCATACAGCATGCCAAGAATGCCAAAGTGCCAATTATTGTGGCAGTGAATAAATGTGATAAGCCTCAGGCAGAGCCCCAGAAAGTGAAACAAGCATTGCTGGCCCATGATGTTGTGTGTGAAGAGTTTGGAGGAGACGTCCAGGCTATCCATTTGTCTGCGTTAAAGGGGGAGAATCTTATGGAGCTGGCTGAAGCCACAGTAGCACTTGCTGAGATGCTGGAACTGAAAGCTGACCCTAAGGGTCTAGTAGAGGGGACTATCATTGAAAGCTGTACAAGCAAGGGCAAAGGACCTGTAACCATGGCAATAATCAAGCGGGGAACCCTAAAG
The DNA here is from genome assembly GCA_012411365.1 of Ameiurus melas. Lineage (NCBI taxonomy): Eukaryota > Metazoa > Chordata > Actinopteri > Siluriformes > Ictaluridae > Ameiurus > Ameiurus melas. The sequence continues at coordinate 34,544,210 of CM022754.1, read as the reverse complement.
AAAGGCTGCACACTTGTGGCAGGAAAGGCCTGGGCTAAAGTGCGCTTACTGTTTGATGAGAACGGCCAAACTGTGACAAGTGTAGGGGCTGGCATTCCTGTGGAGATTGTCGGCTGGAAGGACCTACCTTCCGCTGGCGAAGAAATTCTGGAGGTGGAGTCGGAGCAAAGGGCTCGGGAGGTAGTGGAGTGGCGCACATACATGGAAGAACAGAACAAGCTGAAGGAAGATCAGCAAGCCATCGAGGCCAAGCAGAAGCAACACCAAGAGAGCTATCAGAAAGAGAGAGAGAGACTGGCACATCTCAACTGGAGGCAGAGGAAAGTCGCTCGCTACAAGGCCAACAAGCACCATATAGCCTGCAGACCCAGTGAGAAAACCAAGGCTGAGGATCACAGTCTGTGTCTCATTGTCAAAGGTGATGTTGATGGTTCAGTGGAGGCAATTTTGAACATCCTTGATAGTTATGATGCAGAGGAACAGTGTGCCTTAGATATAGTGCATTTTGGTGTTGGGGACATCTCAGAAAATGACATTAACCTGGCAGAGACGTTCTCAGGAACAATATATGGCTTCAACGTCGGAGCTAATAAGTCAATGCAAGACATGGCTGCCAAGAAGGGCATTCCCTTAAAGATGCATCGCGTCATCTACCATCTGATAGACGACCTGAAAGAGGAGCTTAGCAGTAAACTGCCCCCGATCAGTGAGGAGAATATAGTAGGAGAAGCCTCTGTTCTGGCCACATTTGATGTGACTGTAGGGAAGAAGAAGGTCCCAGTAGCTGGCTGCAGAGTCCAGAAGGGCCAACTGGACAAGAAGATGAAATTCCGACTCATTCGAGGAAAAGAGGTTCTTTGGGAAGGAGCTTTGACTGCATTAAAGCATCATAAAGATGATGTGCAAGTTGTAAAGACAGGCATGGAGTGCGGTCTGTCTTTGGACAAGCTTATTGACTTTAAAGCTGGAGATGAAATAATCTGTTACGAGGACTCTGAGAAGCAGCAGAGAATATATTGGGATCCAGGGTTTTAAGAGACTCCCGCAAAATTCAGTGACATCACTAGCATGTGATGTTCAAAACAGTTAATCAGTTAAGTGGAAATCTGGCCTCATTTATAAAGAATAATCCTAAATGTAGATGTCCTGTTATTTCTTAAATGTTCCTATGATCGATTTATAGATGTCCATACATCCAAGATAATTTACCTACATTTTTGGCCAACCATGACCTGTTTATTAATTGCTTATCATATTAAAATCATGCATATGTGAACAAGCATTTTGGATTCACCTGGAGAACTCCTTGAGATCTTATATAGTGGGGCAAATAAGCAATATTAATGGCTGGGTAAGCAATTAGTAATGGTGATTGTTGTTTATAAATGTCTCATAAGGAGTTCAGATCTTAGCTGTAAACCACTTGGAAAACACTCTAAAGATCACATTTTTCCCGATTCTGATGTGAAGCTCTTGACTTGTATCTGCATGATTTTGTGCATTGTGCTGCTGCCACTTGAATGGCTGATTGGATAACTGCATGAATCAGCATGTGAACAGGTATTCCTATTAAAGTGGATGGTAAGTGAATATTCATACATAGAATTTTCTAAGTGAAGTCTTTGACCCAGCGCAAAGCGGGGTTACTCTTACCAAGTTGATTTATTGTTTTTATATATATATATATATGAATGAACATCCTGAAGTGATTCCTCTCATAATTTGCCATTGATTGAGGTTTTTAATTTATTAATGAATGACATGACCGTTTATAATTACATTTAATGTTGTGGAATGTCCATGAAACACTTTACTTCCTGTTATCACTTGTTACAGCAGTTAGAAACAAAAAAAGACAAAAAAAATCAGTTTGATATTTCACTGGGATTGTAATGCAGTGTTTTCTAATTTCCAGTTTCACAGTAAAGTGACTTTTTGTAAAAAAATAAATAAATAAATATATATATATATATATATATATATATATATATATATATATATATATATATATATACATACACACACCTCAGACTCCTTTCAGAAATGTAAAATATTTCCTTACAGAAAGCTTCACCATATTGTTTTTCTTTTCTCTTTGTTCTACGTTCCTGTATGTACCAGATGTGCCAACATCACTAACAAGAAAATTGTGAAAGGGTGAAGAAAAATACAACTTTACCTCAGAAACCTTAGTGTATGTCAGTGAATGGAACAGATTGATGCTAACTAATGTTAAAAAGGTATGGGTAAATGTAATCTAAATAGCCAATTTGTGTGGGGTTTTCTCAGATGAGCACCAAGCAATGGTAAGACAACAGCAAGGTAAAAAGTTTAATGTGACCATGACTTAAGTAAATTGGATTTTCAGCCAGACGTATTTCATTTGCATTCGGCCTGACCACTGCTTCATCTGGGAAAACAAAAGTGTAGTCTTCAGGCGTCTCCTGTGTCACCGTTGGTTAAAAATCATAAATGCTACAGCTGAACTGTAAATGTTAGCACCTTTGACATTTCTGAGGTGACAATAATAAACAGGTCATTCGTGCTGGACATGAATGACAATGGCACAAATCAGTTTGTGACGAGAGAACAAAAATGAAACACAGCTTTCATTTAACTGTTTTATTGTTAAAGATCATTCATGTGGAAAGCAAATAATACATAATTTTACAAATTGCTGCTGTCCAATACATAAACCTGACATTAAAGACCTTCATTTATTTCAGTCAACAATAAAGGTTAAAAGAGAGAAAAAAAAAAGCCCTAAACAGTAATAAACACTGGCAGGAATGCACGAAAGGTGCATAGCTCCTCATAATCCACATCACTGTATTGCAGTTCAGGACAACTCTTATGTAACTGTGACCTGAATTAAGACCTGATATTTTGGCACCCCTCCGAGTTAAAACATTTCATGGTGTATAGAAACAGTCCTTTAGAGAAAAAAAGAACAGCTGTATGAGGAATCACTGTAGTAAAAGTCAGAGGCAGAAAGGTTTGTAATAACAATGGTGTTCCAGCAGCAGTCTTCTTTAGACTGGAATGTTTGGTAAGATTTGGCTTAGACTTTCTCTTAATTTTTCATTCCTCCACCATTCCTGTAAGGCACGTGATCTCAAGAGTATTGTGGTCACAGCTACAAACATTTTAAATAAGACGCAAAGAGCGGAGAGTTGATCTTTATCCTTGCCAGCAAAGTGAGAAAAGAGAAGAGAGGACTATTGAGAGATGATGATGATGGTGGTGGGGGTCCGGTTGTCTTCTTACATCCCCATTCGGATGCTCTGGATGATCTGGAAAATGGCTGGGAAGAAAAGGAAGACATAAAAAATGTTGAGATCCTTAGGATTAATTTATTACATGTTTAAACTACAAAGCTGGGGAATAGTGATGACTTGCTTGATTATCAAAAATCCTAATAATTCTTTTTTTTTTTTAATAAAGCATCCTATAACTTATTAAAGTCAAAAGTAGATGTATATAATCATTATTTTATGCACAGCGCGTCACAAGTAAAGTCAATTTGTGTATATAAACGATATATCTTCTAAATGTGAAATTCTTCACTGTTTTGAAGCACACTTGTTTATAGATAACCTTAAGGCAAACAAATTCCTATTAAAGACAAAACGTTGATTTTGATTTCAGGGTGACGAAGTATTTTCTGACTGAAGCTTCCTTTTTGTACGATGTGATTAATGGACAGTAGAAATAAAACCAGCAGCTGTAATATGAGCTGGAATGTATAGGCTACTCGGAAACTGTACTAGTCACAATTGGAGATTTATACATCTGATTATAAAGTTGCAATTCAAGAAAATAACAGTTTCAGATTCTAACAAAGCTAAAATAACAACAACAACAACAACAGCGTTAACCTAACAGAGTAGAATCAAATCAGTAATATGATGTAATACTCAGGCTGAGCGTTTGGCTCTATAGCTGTTCAGTATGTTTGGAGTACTTCATTTTAAAACAGATAGCTTCATCACTTACGTCCAAACGATGAGCCGTTGAGATTGGACAGATTACATACTGAGTCAGCATTAACACTCATTAGACGGTATAAATTTTATTTTTTTAAGGTCAATAAATGCTTATGAGCTACAGGAAATAGAAGAAAAGAAAAACTGTGTCTATGTTAATTTAAGGGAGAAATTGTTGAATTTTAATAGACATCTCCCTGCAAATTCAACACAAAATCTAGGCTTGTTGACAGGAATGACAGCAGAGGATTGGGATTGGGATATTGGGGGGGTTGTTCAAATGTACTTTGCCCCTTCATTGCAAGCTGGTCTTGACATGTGTTAATACAAATAGTAATTGAAAGGAGACTGGAAATTGAGAAAACTGACCTGATCCACACACTACAAAGACAAATAAGGCCAGGAGCCAGGGTCCTACTGCCGCCTTCTCGTCTGGTGTGCCTCTCTGCAGGGAAGTTGAATAAATATACACACATCAGTGTTGCTTATGCTGATGACAGGAAGTGATCATGGTGTAGCTGCAACAATTCATCAATCAACAGTATAATGTAGGAAGTAATGGGGGTTATAGGCTTCTTCACCGGACCGCCTTTTGATAACTATCCAGCTAAAAATACACATTCAATAACTAAATATAAAAATAAATGTTGAATTGAAGTATCACCTAGAAACATTTAAGCAGCTGAATCAGTGTTTAGATAATTAAATTAAGCTTCAACCTACTGATGACTTGGCCACATTCCCTCGTTGTGTGATGTTTTTGCTGTGCTTCTCGTTCGCCATGCGTATCCTCTGTTTCGCCACCATATTTTCGGTCTGAACGTACAACGATTTCAAATGAAGTCGCGGCTAAATTAAATTTGAAAATTAAAAATCCCCCAAAGCAAATATTTTCCTCTTATGGAAAGACCACTCGCTCTCCCGTTGTACTCCGAGAGATGTCTACGTACGCACAAACACGACTCCGCCCTCGAAACCTCTTTGTGCATACGTACGCACGAAATGACCACGCCTACTAACCCATACGTGTATACGTACTCAGAGGAAAGACTCCGCCCATTAACCCATGCGTTTACACGTACGCAGACTCATGACCCCGCACCTTAATTCGGATGTGAAACGTAGGCACAAGGATGACTCCGCCCACCGGTCTTTATTCCGCCGTCGTGGCGAATCCAGACTGAGTGACGCTAGGGAGAAACGCCCCCTGAACTCAACTATGAACTGAACTGAACGACGGATTTGATCGTTTCAATCGAAAAAAAGTTTGATCATCCACAAGCATTTTACACATCTCTGTCCGTTTTTTTGTACCCTGAATAAATTTATGTTTTCTTCATTTCTTGTGGGTTATAATATTTTTTTTTAATTTCCATATTCAGGATATTGTTAATACAGTTGAATATGGAATAAAGACACAATAATACAAAATAAATAATGAGCATTCATTCATTCAATCATTCATTCGTCTTCAGTAAGCGATTTTTCCTGATCAAGGCCGCAGTGAATCTGGAGCCAATCCTGTTAACACTGGACACAAGGTGATGTGAGATGCCAGTCCATCACAGGTGACCAGGCACACACACATTCAACATTTAAACAACACTCATCCACATCCAAGGGCAATTTAGTGTAGTCAATCTACCTATGGACATGTTTTGGGGTAGTGGGAAGAAACCGGTGAACCAGGAGGGAACCCACATGAACATGAGGGGAGCATATGAAACTCTGCACAGACAGTAATCTGAGAACTGGGGACCCTGGAGGTGTGAGGAAGCCATGCTACTGACTGGGACACTGTACCACTCTTAATCATATGCACGAATAATAATATCTTTGAGAGATAAATAAAATCTAAAGATTTATTACCTAACCCTCTAAAGGGTGATTTACCTCTCTGTAAATGTTTCCCCAGTAAAGGCCCAAGTATATAAATATTCTTGTTAAACCCTAATAGCTTATAAAATCTAAATATAATATATAAAATATATTATTATTATTATTATTATTATTTATTATCATTATTATTATTATTATTATTATTATTATTATTATTATTATTATTGTTATTAATATTACTATTATATATTAGCACATTTCCACTACAGATGGTTTCATTGCTGTCATTTAGAAACAACTCAGTCAAAAATATTTCCACATTCTTATTCAGCTTTTATCCATCCATCCATCCATTTTCTGTACCGCTCATCCTACACAGGGGAGCATGGAAACTACCCCAGAGGACTCGGGGCACAAGAGGCACACACCCTGGACAGGGTGCGAACCCATTGCAGGGCACAATCACACATACCTTCCATCCATCTATACCGCTTATCCTTCAACAACAACAACATACTACTACTACTACTATTAATAATAATAATAATAATAATAATAATAATAATAATAATAATAATAATAATAATAATAATACATATTTAATAATCTTCATGCAATTCAAAAAAATAATAGATATCATTAGATAATTTCTCATTTTAATTGATTTTTAAAAAGTATTTACAAAATATATTTTTTACAAATCTTAGCCCAGCCTGTCACGTGGGCGGGTCCTTTCGTGACTACTTCCGTTTCAACATGGCGCCTCCCATACCGCACTTAGCAGGTAAGCACATTCATTTAAAGCTATTATTAACACGGATAGTTCGAATGTTGTTGCGTTTTACACGTACATGGATGTTACGTGAAGTAGAGTCGGTAAGGAGTTGATATATGATATCTCGCTGGGTTTCTGGATGAGAAAAGCACAGACACCGACTCCGGTCCCACGTTTACTACCGAACCACTGTTACTGTAACACCATCATCATCTATCTGTTTTAATAACAGTTCGAGGGTCAGATGGGACAGTTCTGCTCCGTGGACCACCGAACTGTGAGGAAAGTCCGACTTTCCACCGGTGAGCTTTTTATTTCTCTGAGCAGAATTGAGCACAGGATGCTTTCAGCGCTAATTTGACCTCATCTTTAACTATCATCTTTATGTTTCAGAGATGAACGACAGAGCAGATATGTGACCTTCAGCAGGGATGGTACTTTGTTTGGCTGGTGCAATGGGGAGAAGTATGTATTAACACTCATCACACACATTAGATTGATAGCCCCTGGTTAGCTCCCGGTAGAGATGTCTCAGGTCCCTCCCACTGGATGGAGATCCCAGGGTAGACCTCTCACAACTGGCTTTGGAACATCTGGGGAGCCCCAAGAGGAAGTGAAATCCCTGGCTGGGGATCGAGAAGTCCGGAAAGAACTTCTCGATCGAGAAGAATGGAAAGCACCAGGAAAAGCAGAAGATTAATCGATCAATTCATTAATGAGCTATATTTGCATTTATTCGGTTATGTCAGGCATGTTTGAGATGGTTTACTGAGAAATAATAGTGTCTTGAAATGTCCGTCCCCCCCCCCCCAAACACACCTTTTTTTCTGCAGGGTCAGCGTGATTAAAGTTGCGGACGGAGATTTAGTGAAGTCTTTTGATCTACCAAAAACCACAATGCTGGAATTTTCTCCTCTTAATAAAGTCCTGGTTACATGGAAGCCGTACAGCAGTGAGTATAATGGGAAGGCTTCTAGTGCGAACGTGGGTGTGCAATGTGATGTGTGTGATTTGCTTGTTATGACACCTACTGATATGATTGATTATTAAGTAAAATCATCAGACTTTAACCGAACACGACCGGCTTTTGGGCCAGCTCCATTGGTTTATAACTCTGAAACATTCAATACATCAGAACATTACACATTTATGGTTTTGTATGTAGTATTATATTGTTTAATATTGTGTGTGTGGATATATATATATATATATATATTTATATATATATATATATATTTATTAGTATGACGCAGTGACTTTATCATGGGTAAAGGGGTTTTAGGCACAAAAAAAAAAAAAAAAAAACCTTACCTGTGATCAAATCTCTGTAACTCGTGCCCTTTTGTTGCTCACTGCTTTAGTAGATAATCGTGGGAGTATTAATGATACTAATATCTACTGATTATGCAGCAATATAATTAAACAATGTAGAAAGTAGCGTATTTAAAATATGAGAAACTTTCACTATTCACAGGATACAGTTTGCTACATGTTATAATAATTCTCTGTATAATCAGTTAGTAGAAACTTCTCATGAGTGTATTCCTGTAATATTTTAGAATCACAAGATAATCCTCAGGGTGAGGCTAATCTCCAGCTTTGGGATCTGCAAACAGGCAACTGTACCAAAGCATTTTACCAGAAAAAATTAGAGGGATGGTGAGTAACTAAAACAATAACAACATGGTTGTCAAGTCACTCGCATTCATTTGAATGAAGTAATCAGTTCTAGCAAGGTGTGCATAAGTCTCTTACCATCAGATGAAAACCCATCAGATGTTGCTGTGGCTAAATTCTGGCAAAAAGATTGCGAAAAATATTGGTTTGCATGACAATTTTCAGCCTAAAACGTACAGTACAATATATCGACACCTCAACTTTAAAAGGAACATAAATATATTTCAACAAAACCACATGGAAATGTTTTATTTAACCACTTTGACTGACATGCACAAAGAATCGTTGACGGGGAGAAACAACGTGTGCCAACATAAAATATTTTTTTACATTGCTCAAACCGGGTGTATGCAATCAGACTTTATTGATGCAGAAATGCAGCTGTATCATAAATACTTAGAGCAGTGCACTGATTCAAATCTTTACTCTCCAAATTTTAGGTCGACCGAATTCACATGATTTGTACCCAAGTTTGTCATCAATTTTACTTTTGTTATTTGTCAAATGATGAGTGCGTTGCTGGGTTTTAAGGTGTCCAGGTTGGGCGGATGATGAAAGCGTCGCAGTGAGATGTGTGAACAACGAACTTCATTTCTTTGAGAATAATAACTTCGGTAAGGCTTTGTTTCTCCACCATTAACATAAACATGTTGCAGCCGAACAATTGTGCAATGTCCTTTAACAAAATTCTATGTGATCCTAATGAATGTTAATCAGCTGATGTGTGTCTCAAAACGTGTTTTGCTTGTGTGTAGAAACCATTGCCAACAAACTTCATCTTCAGAAGGTATCAGACTTTGCTCTGTCACCAGGAAACCAGCCAAGCAAGGTATTGCAAAAACTGTGATCCCATAAGCTCTGTTGCAATCTCAATTCTGATTGGTCAGAAAGTGTGGATTAAGTTTGTATGCCAGCAGTTGTGTACCATAGCAACAGTAGTGCCGACTGAAAAAATGATAATTGTTGTGCTCTCGAGTGGTGCAGCAGAAAGCTGTTCTCCCTGATGGGACGGTCATACGTAGCGTGGAACCAAGGCAGCAAAACTGGCTGTGCTCTATATGTGGGAGGGGGGTTACACTCTCTTTCCCCTGTCGATTAGATAGCCGCACCAATCACAGACGTCTGTGAGCTCATGTATGCAGAAGAGGGTAGATAGAGCTTTCCTCTGATTGTGTTACACTGCCCTGTGATGCAGCAGCAGTTCTAAAAGATCATGTTTGCTTTATGGAAGAAGCCAATACCCTCTGTGATTGTTGTGTGATCGGGAGAGCTTGCTTGTAGGTGGGAATTGATAAGTGACTTAATTGGGGGGATAAAATGCATAAATATATAAATAAAAAAATTGTTACTGTTAACAAATTGCTGTGGTTAAAAAAAAGAAAGAATAAATGTTATCAGAAATTAATCTTTAGGAGGGTAAGTGCTTTGTGTCGGACCACGTAACATCACTGTGGTGTTGATTATTTTCCTAAAACAGCATGCCCACAAAGTGTTTTATTCCTTACTTCTCTAATCCTGATTTTGATTATGACACTGATGGAGCCAACACACACAGTCAGTAGTTTAGACACTGTATCAGCAGAGAGAAATTCAGTCTGCCCTATTTTTCTGAAACTGTCCTAGATCTCTTGTCTGGTGAACAGATTCCGATCTTCTGGAAGGCTCCACGCAGCGTTCCACGAAACTTTGCTTAAAAAGGAGTTTTCGTACAATAAAGCTATCCTTTCAAAATTTTATCTCAGGAGTACATGTACAGCTAAAAATGCTGGCTACCTCGGCAGCCTACACCCCAGTTAGGGACAAACAGGATTTTTTGAAGTGACCATAATTTGTAATATTTGTGTGTTGAATATCGTAATTATTGATGTAACTGCTTATTGTCATGTGCAAGTTTATGTCTACAGCTAATCATTTAATCTCTTTGTGTTACTCAAGGTCGCTGTCTATGTTCCTGGAAGCAAGGGCGCCCCTTCTTTTGTCCGACTTTATCAGTACCCTAATTTCAGTGGTCCTACCTCAGCTCTAGCCAACAAAAGCTTTTTCAAGGCTGATAAAGTGACTATGCTGTGGAACAAAAGAGGTATATGTATTTTCCTTTTTATTTTTTTTTATTTTACATTTTCTCAAAAGAAATTTGCATGTGAACATGTTGACTGACTTCTGGGTTTCTGGCAGTCCTGAGATTTAAAACTCAACCGTAACCATCTGGTCACTAGCACCGGACACTAGCTTTGAGCTTCCAGCTATCACTATTTGTAAAGGTCCTGCCTTCAAATGTATTAATATTCAAAATAGCTAAAGCTAATACAAATATCTTGAAATGTGTGTGTGTATGCCTATTTGTTACTGACGGTCTTAATTCGTCCCTCTCCTGTAGCCAGTGCAGTTCTAGTTACAGCTAGCACAGAAGTGGATAAAACTGGTGCATCATACTATGGAGAGCAGACTTTACACTATCTCGCAACAAACGGAGACAGTGCAGTGGTCCAGCTCCGTAAGTGTCCTTTACAAATTGAAAGCATGCAGTTTAAATCCCCACAGCGTTAACCACTTCGACAGCTGCTGTGACTGTTACAGCAACCAGGAATATATGTTATGCCATGTCTCCGTTCACCGATTTTATTCTATGCACTAAAATTATTGTGAAACATTGTGTTCTCTTCTTGTGAAGGAAAACGTATGTACTTTTGAGTGTGTAGCAAGAGTATGCAAGTACTGGGACATATTAACACATCTTATAACGGAATAGGTCGTTGTTGCATACTTGCGCATGCTGTCACCGTAAACAAACTTCCTGTTGCATTTCAGATTTTCTTCATTCATTCATTATTCCTTATATACTTTATACTATAGAATGTAATTTACCAATCTCTTGAATTATACATCAGTGACTAAAGTCAGTGTGTGGCTTGAGGCAGTTTTTTTTCTTCTGTAAACGTTTCTTGTTCTTTAATTGTGATATTTTGAGGAAATTTCAGACTTTTCTACTTTAAGTTGGGTTAAGAAGTTGAAGCTATACTCCAACATTTACCTTCTTCACTGAGATTAGTAATTGCAGTAATTGTATTTCTTACACATGTTGGACATTGTTTTGGTAAAGTACTGAAGGTAAATTCCCTAATAACTCTACACCGCTAAGGTTTTTGTTATTTAAAGTCATCCACTTCCCTATTTTGTGTTGTAAGCTCTGTGATATTGGGCAGTATGGCTATTAAACTGTGCAAATAATATAGTATCGGCTCCACCCCCCTTTTATCAAATGCTCTCTTGTTACTTTATATTCTCTTATGTACAGTTTTGTTTCTTTCTCTGAACAGCAAAGAACGGCCCTATTTATGATGTGATATGGAGCCCCAACTCTTCGGAATTCTGTGTCGTTTACGGCTTCATGCCTGCCAAAGCCACAGTGTTTAACCTGAAGTGCGAGCCCATTTTTGACTTTGGAACAGGTCCACGCAACGCTGCTTTTTACAACCCGCAGGGCCACATCCTGGTCCTGGCAGGCTTTGGAAACTTGAGGGGTCAGATGGAGGTGTGGGATGTGAAGAAGTACAAGCAGGTGTCCAAACCACAGCTCGCAGACACCACGTTCTTCTCCTGGTGTCCTGATGGAGAGCACATTGTAACGGCAACCTGTTCACCCAGGCTCAGGGTCAGTAATGGCTATAAGATCTGGCACTACACCGGCACAGTTCTGTACAAGCAGGACACACCAGCAGGGAAAGAACTCTGGGAGGTGGTCTGGCAACCGTTCTTACCTGGAACATTCCCAGAGAAGGCGGTGAAGTACCAGGCAGTTGCAAGCGAGCTCGGCAGCACTGAAGCCAAGCCTACGCAGGCCTACCGGCCTCCTGCCCTGCGCAACAAACCAGAGGGCAGCAGCACCAAACTGGTGAGCTCATCATACAAGGACAGCATGGTAGCACTTTCCTCAAACATCTTCCTGACTGAAGATGCTAATTAGTTGCTATGGTTACTAGGTGTTATTAAATTAAATTAAATTAGTAGGTAAAAATAAGTATTTATGCAACCTCATGACCTGTGTTATCCGTGTCTGTTCTGCCAATGCGAGTGTGTAATCAAAGCTGATTCAAAATGTCTCCCATTCTACTAGCATGAAGAGGAACCACCACAGAACATGAAGCCTGGTGCTGGAGACAAGCAGATGTCCAAGGCAGCTCTGAAAAACCAGAGAAAACGGGAAGCAAAGAAAGCAGCTAAACAGGTGTGTTCTGGTGATTTTGTGCATTATCTGTATTCAAGATATTTTGTTTTGGAACTTAAAGTACCTTAGCCATTGATGTACCACTATTAACCAGGGTTACCTGAATCATCGCCATAATAATATTCGTTTACAAAATACAATTAAATATATCATTTATATCATTTTTCGTGTATTTTGGCCATGCAGTTTCCTCTGTTAACTGATACATCAGTGTTCCAGTATCTAACCTAACTGTGGCATTGATTATCTACATTATTCTACAAATTATTCTTGGCATATCGGTTTGTTTCTGTCAATACAGGAAAATAAATCTGATGACGTTCCCACTCCACCTTCAGAGCCTCCACCCACCAGACAGGCTCCTGTAGAGTCTACACACGGAGATCCTGAAACTGACAAAAAGATTAAGAACTTAAAAAAGGTATGTTAGGCCTTTAGCGGTTGTGGATTAAGGGGTCTTGCTTTCTGGCCCAACAGTGGCTTTCTCATAACCTTACTGTTACTAGAGCAGAACTTTCTGATCAGTGTTCAACATACTACGTACGTAGATAGTGCAGTTTATTTAAATAGAGCAGGGTGTGCTTTTATAGGTAAATAATCAATGACAAGGTGATGGTGGAAGTGATTAGTTGCCAGAAGTTGATTATTTGCCAACAGCTTGCCACGAAATCTTTTATTCTTCTTATGCCACAACGATTTGCCAACTGTGTTTATTAATTAAAGAGCAGCATTCCATGCAGTAATGCAGCTTGTCATGTTACAAAGCATTTATGCTGGAGACTCCTTCCATAAAGGTTCTGCATCCACCATACAAGTCCCTGCCCTGTGGATGAGCTGTTACTATCGAAACGATAATGTATTAGAACAAGCAGATTAATATAAATTATTTGAGAACCTTCTGACCTTCGATCAGATTTGAGACTTATTATAAACGAATTTTTATATTTGTTTAGCCAACAAAATTCACAGAATTATCCACTTACCCCAAATTGATCCTTCTTTATTTTGCACTGGAGCTACAAAGCTAATAGTGCTAACAAGTAAGGAAAACTCCAGGGCCAAATCATTCGTAGTGGCCATCTTCTGCTATTTTATAAAACCATATATGTAGTATTAGTAGTATTACTGAGCCAAACGATGTCTTTTGAGGTGCCTGTGTTTGAACAGTGCTAAACTACCTGCTGTCATGTGTCATGATGTGTTGGGATGAGCTGCTACTTTAGGTTTTATTTAAATGGTATACCAGGCGGAGGCTAATCTGATTTCTGTTTATTTGGCTCAGAAATTGAAGGCTATTGATGAGTTAAAGGAACAACAAGCAGCAGGCAAACAAATGCAGAAAAATCAGGTACCAGAATTTATTTATTTAATTTTATTTTAAAAACATTTTTTTTTAGACATATGACACTGGCCTTGTTTATACTCTTCCATGAATATGTACAGTACGTATTGCGACATAACATATAAAGAACCTGCGACGCATGCGGAAAACCATCAATTCCTTAAAACGATATAACCGTGTTTAAATCTCATCCCACAGCTGGAGAAGATTCAGAAGGAGGCACAGCTGCTGAAGGAGCTCGAGAACCTAGAGTTAGGGCTGTAACTAATTTTCCAGACTATTCACAGCACTACTGTTCTATAGCTTAATGCATATAAGGAGCTGAACCAGAGCACATGCTGGACTCGATCCCAGATAAACATAAATATTCATGAACAAATAAATGTGTTAGTTTATTCTTCCTCTTTTAATCAGTGAAACGTTGCCTGGTCCTCTGAAGGCATTATTGCTATGCAATATTCTGTAAAGTTTATGAGGGAAGCTTTTTCAGTGCACACATAACGGTCTGAATGATCATGTTATCATATTACCCTGAACGTTACCATGAACCTTGGGTTGTATTTTATTTTATTTTTTTGGTTTGTTTAAAAATTTTTTTTTTGTCCAAGCTTCCAAATATATGTTGTGAAATTTCCATCAGCAAGAAGAATAAAGAACAGTCAAGTACACCATGAATATTTATTTTAAGTTTCATTTAGATCTATTTCCATCTAGATCAGAGAGGTTAAACTGTGGAATCGATAACTAGTTCACTACTTCTCTGAATTATTCCTACTGGTCAACTAGTTAAACTTTTTTTCTGTAGTTTTAGTGTGCAGTTTAAGAACTGTAGACTGCTTGATATGTGTTTGATATGAATAACAGTGCAATTAAAATACCCCCCTCAGGTAGTTTTTAGTTTTTTTAGTTTTTTTTAAACAATAAGAACCCTGATGCGTGACAACATTCCAGTCATGGTCTGGGTTTGTAGGCCATCTGTGCACCTTTTACCATGAAATCCAGTGTCCTCACTGTAGAGGATTTATTCTCTGGCTTGAATTCATCAGCAATTTGATTGCCTGTTGAAAGGCATTTGGACGTCTAGATACCAGCGGGGTCTATGTGCCCAAACCTCCGGGCAGGAAGGTGCCCGAGTACCAGCCGGTTTAGGAAGATTTATGAGTCAGCAAGGTTGTTTTGACTGTTATAAATGTATAGGTAGTACTGTGTTTCATTTTCTTGACCACACTAATTTTACATACTGAAAAAACCTGCCAATGAAATCCTTCATAGAATTTGTAATGGTATTGAGCCCTGCGATGGACTGGTACCCTGTCCAGGGTGTACCCCGCCTTGTGCCCGATGCTTCCTGGTATAGGCTCCAGGTTCCCTGCAACCCTGAAGAAGGAGTAAGCGGTTGAAGATGGATGGATGGATGGATGGATGGATGGATGGATAATTTGTAATGGTTTTAATGGGAATTCCATTAGTTTTAATGGAAACTGTAATGATCCCTGTGGGCTTATACTGGTAATTTGTTGCTTTCTATTGGTGGCATGTTATGTCTAGTGGATACCATTAAGGAGGAGTAATGGTTAGTAATGGTATTTGTAGTGGAATCCATTAGAATTTTTTTTTGGGCAGGGTTCAGCAGGGAATGTTCTGGAGGCCTGTTCACTGTGTTGATATCCATTCATTCATTTTCTTTCCACATTTCCTGCAGCCTGCGAATCACACACGTTTGTGCCTAGATCTATACATATATAAACTCCATCCATGTTTTCAACACAGCACGGGATTGGATGGAGAAATCAGGAAGCTTCACAACACACAACCTTCCTTCTAGAACATATTGGGTCTCCTTACTTCCAGTGTAGGGAGACGGTAACGCTACAACACCCAGACGCAACTGGAATAAAGTCGGTGTGGCGTTGAACGTTCGACATTCGGATATTCGGAAATTAAGGGACCGTCTCTAAAGTTACATACGACATTGTTACTTTCTAACTCATATATCTAACTGTCAAGTGTTCATCTAGGTGTCAGGTATGACGCACACCTTTTAGATTTTCAATCCAACTTTATTCAAGTCCAAAACTATTCCTATATAATTGTGTGCATTCAACTTTGTGGAAACCGTTGTTGTTTTTTCTGGGGAGGAAAAAGACTGTTTTGTTGTATTTCTACCGTGTCTTTCGACAAAATAGGTTTGTTCGGGCTTTTATTTTGAAATATTTGCATCGCCGCGACCGGAAGTCATTCTCATTAGGTTAGTTTCATTAGTTTCACAGTTCTCTTTACTCAGTCTGCGATTGTCCTGTGGTGAATGAAGAGCTCGGCTCTTGGCGTCTTTAATTACACCAAAGTCTGTGGACGCCGAGTTTTCAGGTTTGAAGAACATCTGAATATAATGAGTGTTCTCGAAATGCTAACATTAGCTTTAATGTGATTCATTTAATTGTTTTTTTTTATGGCCGGTTGTAGCTTTTATTAACCACCCGGCTTTCTAGCTAGGTTAGCCAAAATTGCTAAGGTTAGCTAGCTAGCAAAATACCCAGTTACGCATTAGCTGTGTTTATCAGTTATTATTTGTGTATTCGTTGTGTTTACTTAGTAATCTGTTTTTATATAGAATAACACTCATATTGTGGGACAACAACGTCATATCCGTTTTCTGAGAATATGTTTACAAATATTGGCTGATTTTGTTGTCGTCGTTGTTGTATATTTCTTTGGCTTTTAGAAACACTACTACACTCAGGGATTTGAGTTAAAGACTGAAGAGAAGAATCGTCCTAAACATCAGGTGAGATTTGTATGGAGTTCATTTTGTGCCAAAAGTCTCAAGTAAAATAATAAAACCCACAAGCAGAATATTAATTATCCAAATGTTTTTTTGAGAATCGAATCAAAATGCCATATTTATATATAATATATAATTTTTTTAATGAGCACTAAATTCACGGTATCATTTCTGTTATGATTTTGTGGAGGCAGGTATTTTTTTTTCCCCTCTACTACACTATTGGTCAACTGGTTTAGAAGTGGGAGGTGAATGTTGGCCACGCCCACTCAATTAACGTACATAGGTTTGGGTGTGTAGCAAAAGGCTGCCCCTCTGAGGACGCGTTCCAGGGAAGGAAGGCATCAAGGCTCCAAAGTTAGCTTTGTTTCCTGTCTCGTGAGACCTTTATTGGATCGATGTTTGAAGAAAAATAAGATGGCGTCGGAGAATGCGTTTGGAGGGCAGTTTTTGGACGAATGAAAGTTACATTTTTCGACAACTTTGATTGTGTTTGGTGTTTCTACCGAGAAACCTTTTCGTGAAGGTCTTCATACACTTAATACGTAGCTGTACAAGCTCGTTTAACCCCCCATTTTTATTAGATGAAATCCTACACTGAATGCACTAGGTGGTGGTAATGAGCAGCTGGTAACCTAGCAAGAACATTACCTTATGTTGCCTCAAGTAGAAAGTATGCTTCACTTTTTACGCGTAGTAGTAGAAACAGCGTATAGTACGCCTGACGCACATTTTGTCCAGCAGAGTTTACCCATACTGTACGCTGCCCAATTTTATTTTGCATTTAATTCTTTTGCACTATTTAGTTGTTCCACAAGGTGGCAAGTCACCCAGGGCTGTTGAATCTCAAGGTACTTGAATAAAAAAATAAAAATAAACGGGAACTAGTGCAGGTTAGAAAGTACCCACATTTGTATAATTCTAGTCTTTAAAGTGTATAAGGATTTGTATATGGGTGCTAATTGTGGCGAGAGATTGCCCTAACATTCTTCATGTTGGGATCCTTCTTCGTTGTAGTCCTTCACACCAAAAGACCTGCTTTACTGCTCTGTACTGACTCTTGTAGGACAGGAGGGGTAGTGCAAGTTGTTGTAAGGTGCATGTGTCGACCCCCTGTGTACTTGTACATGTCAACAGTTTTAAAGGCTATGCCAGAGGCTTCAGAAACCTGTCCAAAACTGTTTTCGGAGGTGCCTTTGTGCACAAATGCTGCCTTTTGAAGTCATTGCCTGATAGGGCATCGAGGCAACAAGTCAGCTGCCTAAGTTTCCGGATGCAGCGAAAATGTATGCAAGTACTGGGACATACTCACACGTCATGTAACGGAAAGAAAGGTTTGTCCGCATTTAATTTGCACGTCTCTAATACGTGTCACCGACGTTACGCTCGTCTGCCGTGTTTGCAGGTTGTATTCGTGAAGCAAACCATCATGGAATGCACAATATTAGCTGAAAGTGTCCACGTATCCATACTTCCACTTAAAATCTACCAGAACTAGTAGGTTATCCGGGTACCTTTGGGATACTCATTTCAACATGCTACGATTTGGGACACACTAAATCTAATCTCGGATACTATCTAGGACGGACGGTAGATGAATTGGGACGCAGCATCTGAGGAAGAAGCCAACTTCAGCCTGGTCACCTAGCTAATGCGAAACTGCTGCTCAGCAGAAATGATGGCACTTTCATGAAAAAGAAATGTGTGGATGCATCAACTGTGCGTTCAAATACTGTGCGTTCAAGTCCTCCTGGGAGGTTGGGAAGTCATAATTACTACATCAGGTGCGTTCAAGTCACTTTGGTCGGAGCAAGATGGCGGTGTGCTTTCTCTTAACTCCAAAATAAAATGCAATAATGTTTTTTTTCTGCTTCTAGAACCTTAAGAACAATGAATGCGTTGCGCTTGAATGGGTGTGTTGCGCTTTTTTTTCTTTTTTTTGCCTTTTAATCCATTTATGAAGCCACTGTAAACTTTATCATTACATATTATATCGTATGATATGGTCGAAGTTTTTGCAGGCAATTAGCTTGTTTTATTATCTCGTTCTCTCTCTCCCTCGGTCATGTTCCTCAGAAATCAGCTTCTGAGACGAGTAAACATGAAATTTCAACAAATTTACCGTCAACAGCAGATGCTGCGTCAATTGATTGCAGTGTTTATTGATGCCACCATCACGGAAACCTTGAGCTCAAAGGAAATCCTCTGAGTGTTTCCCTCTTGTAATTCCGACATTGTAGTGGCGTTCATGTGCGTTCAATTCATAAATATGATCGCGCTGACATGACTTGAATGCACCAATAGTACAGTGCTAGAGTGACCGTACAAATCTAGAGTAATAGTAAAATGCTACGATTACAGTACAATGCTCGAGTAATAGCACAGTGTTATAATAATAGTACAATACTACATTCCCATAAATCAGCCCAACATATTTCAGATTGAGGCTTCTCATATGAGGCTTATTTGTAGTACAAACTGTCTGTGTAATATCTTGTTTATCTTGAAAGCTAAGCACTAACAGAGTCTCTAATTAACACACAAACACTGATTTGTTTTGTTATCTTCGTGTCGTTTTCTTCTAAGCGGTGATCACAATTTCAAGGTATCCTGCCTAAATATGTGACATCCGAGAGTTTCTGACCCGTTGTGTTGATTCCTAATGAACTGTAAAACAAATGGAATCGTTGCGAGGGGATTTATCCTCTCTGATTTAATCAGCGACTAATGAAATCCTGGTTTCCTTAGTTAACACACAGACTGAATTGAAATGTCAGATTTAGGTGTATTTTACAGTAGATTAAATCGCATTTATCATAACAAACCTTTTAAGATTTCTCCTTTTTAAACCCAAGTATAACTTTGTGTTTGGTCTCGATTAATATTACTGTTGGAGGTCAATGTGCATTACAGGCTGTAGGATGTTCATGATCTCTGTTTAATTGTGAAGGACAGCGGTACGGACTGGAGGACATTAAGAACGTGTCTCAAACACAGGATAGACTTGTAAGTCACTTGTTGGTATTGAGATTATCTGTTGAACAGTGTGTGTTCATGTTTCTCTAATTATTGAACCATACTTGAGCTAAACTATAGGGTTTTTTCTATTAGGTCAGATGAACTACTTCTAATAATAATAATAATAATAATAATAATATAGATTATTATAAAAAAAGATAATCTAATCTGTAGGTGGTGGAAAATAATGCATTGTGCAAAGTGAAAATGTATACACTGGTTTGACTTGAGTATTTAATCAGTCCGTACAGGATTTTGTAGAGGGTTTAAAAAAAATATATATATTATTTAATTTGAGGTTGTTTTTTTTGGTCGATTGTTGCGACCTAACCCGCTTGAATTACTGCAGCGGTGCAACTTTTTTTTTAATGCTCCTTTGTTTTTCAGAAAACTATTTGAATTGGTGATCTTGCAATTGCGTGATTGTTTTGCATGGTCTTTCGCAGTGATGTTGATATGGACCTTTCATTGGTTGGACCTTTTAGCTATACGCATTCAACGCACGTGATCCGAAGAGGGCTTTGGCTGAATGCGCGTTGTGATGTCACATGACACCTCTTGGCCCAAATCTGCGGTACTTATGCAAAAATTGCAAACTCTTTCGGATATTGTGGTTTTTGCTCGATTTTGTGTTCATTTCTGCGATCGTGAAATCCTGGAGGGACTGATCAATCAGATCTTGTTGTAATTTGTGACTTCATTATGCATTGATTTGTTTACTAAAGAATCTGTATCAGATGAAATTTGAAACAAGATTGGGCTGTGCATTTATCAAGGGAGATAAATCTCCAATGCTCCCTTTTTCTTTTTTTTAAATGATTTTTTGTTTAAACATCAGGGTGTTTGTTTTAGGGCTGGCAAATAAGAAGTTGTAATCAGATATACCATCTCTAATTTAAACTTGTTGACTTAAATACCCCAAACTGAAAAGTCTTTAGTCATGTACGTCGTCATCTACGTCTTCACTGCTGTCAGCTCAAGCCTGGTATTTCCAACATCAATGAGCGATCATGGCTCCCCATGTGAGGAGGATAATGATCTGTCCGTGGACATATTTAAATCAAATAAGCTTCTAAAAGAAGCTTATAAATGGTGTTTTAAATTCTCTGTGTTTTTAATATGCCAGAATAAGAGCAGGAAGCCAGCATGATCAGTAAGAAACAGGTTACCATGACAACCCTGCAGTAAAACGTCTTACACATGCTGTGGGGTCAGGGTGATGTAAGCCGTTATCACGCCTTTTTTTAAGGGTATTGTAATTATTTTTAGAGAGACCTGCTTTGAAAAAAGATGCCAATAATATAGCAGTGCAGTGGCACTGTGACGGATCTCTCTTAGCCTTCAGTATTATAACAAAACAAAGTAAAAATTCAATGAGTAAAAAAAAATGGAGTTGAACAATAATTATTAACGTGTCGTCACCATTTTACACTTCACAGTATTGTTTTAAAGCAGTCCAAATTAAATTAGTTCATCCAACTAGGCACAAGGTCATTCGGCTATTTAATCTGTTTTCTCAGTTGCAATATGACAAAAAAATAAAAATGATGATAATTTCTGATGCTGTTCTTTTTTTTTTTTTTTTTTTTTTCTCCCTCAAGAATCTTGTCGACTTGAATGGACCAAGTGACCGTGTGTACACCGGTATAACAGGCTTCCAGTTTTTGTTCAGGACATATCGATTAAGAGTTAATGTCCACTTTGAGCAATATTATGTGTTTTTCTTTCCTCCAGATTCTGCGAGGCTAAATCAACCTTTTGGAAACCCCGTTATGCCTGTAAAAAAGAAAAGAAAGTCCTCTGGTTCTGAAGACCCCAGCATCCGGAAGTGCAAAATTAGCAGGTAGGCCGACGCACCAAAAAGCTTTTCCTCCTCCATCATCAGCCTGCTGTGTAACTAGAAGTGTGCATGAGGGTTCAAACTTAATTGATCTTATGTAAATTTCAAACAATAATTCAGCACAGCTGTAGCTGATCAGCAAAGACAAGCTTACTTTACCACTGGAGTGACATGTTAGTTTGGCATTTTCACATTACGATTAACTAGTTTGAGAAGATTAACACGTCACAGGATTAAGGATCAATGGTTTGATTGCCATCAGATTATACACCTGGTGTTCGTTATTTTCTGACCAAAAAAAAAAATAGACTGGCCTCCTAACCGACTTCTAAACGATCCAATCCAAGTGTGGTGCTGAAGATTTAAGTGTTTACAGAGACAACGCTTGTGGGATTTGAACTTGCAGCCTTCTGGAATTAATCGTTAAGCTCCTGCTATTTCTCTCAGTTCTAACTTTAATGTAATAATTCACTCTTTGCAGTTACTGTAGAACGCAGACTCCTGGGAGATTGATAAACCCTGAAGATCAGTTCTCCAGCAAGAAGTGCCTTGCATGGTTTTACGAGTATGCCGGTATGCCATTTTTCTGTTTTTGCTTAAAGACTTTGATGCCGATTGAAAGTACTGCCTAATGAGCTCATCATGTCAACATAACCATAAAGTCTATTTTCTGTCCTGATGTGTAATTTTGGATAACCTGTGCGTCGTCTTCAGGGTCGGATGATGTGGTGGGACCCGAGGGCATGGAGAAGTTCTGTGAGGATATAGGTGTTGAACCAGAGAACGTTAGTGTTTTCTCAATTTATTGATTTTTCACCACAGTCCCTAAAGAATTTAATACACAGGTTTGAAACCCTATATATCTAGCTTGATAAATGAGGCCTATTGTGTTGCAGCCCATTTTGTTTCCTTACTACCTTCTGCCTTGCTCTGAGCACCTGATATTTTGCCACATAACATTTCTAAAATGTAATCCTTTTTTTCCTTTTTTTGCGTCTCTCCTCTAGATTATCATGTTAGTCTTAGCCTGGAAACTAGAAGCACCAAATATGGGATTTTTCACAAAAGAAGAGTGGCAGAAGGGAATGACGTCATTGCAGTAAGAGAATCCCTCACTGGTGTTCTGGTGAAGCTGTGAATGGTGCGTGTGGCTCTCCAGCATTTTAACTCACTTCCCTTTCCTCTGAAACAGGTGCGATTGCACTGAACGGTTACAAAGCAAACTCGACTACCTGCGCTCTCAGCTGAACGACGCAGCCGTGTTCAGGAACATTTACAGATACGCCTTTGACTTTGCCAGGGTGAGATTTTTATGAATGTTTTCGGCATGTATTGGTGATCCACGATGAATTATGGGTTCATTTTTATGTGTGCACCGAACCTCATTAAACCTTTTCTCTGCATTCAGCAGGATGGTTCTTTGGCTGCTTGTTATATAAGCAGAATCTGTGTGTTGCAAGTAAAATCTGTCAAGCTGTTTTTGTGTTCTTTAAAAACCAGCTCAGCTTTGTGCTCAATGCTATGTGGTGCAGTAGTATTTAGCTCTGCTGCTGCTCCTTGCAACTTCACTATAATACATTCTACACAGGAAGAGGTCTGTGTGCTTTTACATTATAGCACATCTGTTATAGGTATGTCAACAAGTTAGCAAATATAAAAATTCATTTCAATGCCTTGTTGATGAGGTCAACGAAGAATGGCCAGACTGGTTCAAGCTGACAGAAAGGCTACAGTAACTTGGATATTGATATGGACAGTAGCCTGGTCTGATGAATCTCGATTTCTGTTGAGGCACACAGATGGTAGGGTCAGAATTTGGCACCAACAACATGAATCCATGGACCCAACCTGCCTCATGTGAACAATCCAGGCTGGTGGAGGTAGTGTAATGGTGTGTGGAATGCTTTCTTGGCACACTTTGGGCCCATTAATACCAATCAATCATCGCTTGAATGCCACTAATTGAGTATGGTTGCCTACCATGTGCATCCCTTCATGTCCACAATTTACCTGTCTTGAAATAGCTTTTTCCAGCATGATAATGCACCGTGTCAAAAAGCGAAAGTCGTCTCAAACTGGTTTCATGAATATGACCATGAGTTCAGTGTCCTTCAGTGGACTTCCCAGTCACCGAAACTGAATCCTGTATAACACCTTTGGGATGTGGTAGAACGGGAGATTCGTAGAATAAAAGTGTACCCGAAAAACCTACAGGAATTGCATGATGCAATCATTTCAACATGGACCAGACTCTCAAAGGAATGTTTCCAATATCTTATGGATTCCATGCCATGAAGAATTGAGGCTGTTTTGTATATCATTGTGTAGATCATAACGGCATTTTTCTAAGTACAGAATTGTAATGAATCGGTTAACTGCAATTCTATACTTTCTGCAGTGTACATAGGTTTTATTGAGCTTTTCTTGCTCTTGCATTTTACATGCCCATGTGTGTTAAAGCTGTTCTAGTGGCTTGTGGTGGAATTTATGTTGGGATTGTAGTTTTGTCATCCATTTGTAGCTATCCATCTTTATGTGCTTAAGTTACTAACTTCCAAATATAGAAGTGTTGTTCAGGACAATTAAGTTTGTTTGAACATTTAGCAAATGTTGACAAATTTGATCATATTATATTTGTATTAGGATCTAGAAAAATTAAGACTTCTTTTTTTTTTTTTTTTTTAACACATTTGCTTTCAGGAAGAATTAATGTGCTACAGTTGTGGCCATGTTTTTAATAAATGGTCAGATCTGAACATATACAGTGATGCAATCCTTTAATAAGATCTAATAGAATATCTTTATCCATCATGTCTTTTGTGTATTTCTAGGATAAAGACCAGCGTAGCCTAGACATGGACACTACAAAGTCAATGTTGGCGCTGCTTCTTGGAAGGACGTGGCCCCTGTTTCCCGTGTTTCACCAGTTTTTGGAGGTTGGTGTGTTTATTTATTGTCTTTATTATGGAAATTTATTATACATATTATTTATGTGGAACATGCATATCATCATAGTTTACTAAAACCAACCAGTACTGGAAGCGTAATTTTTACTTAAATAGTTAAAACACTTATTAAAACGACATGACCAGCAGAAATCACTCTTGAAACCTTCCTGTGTTTTTTCAGGCTATACGACATTTTATTTTGGTGCTGTGGTTAGACTTGTCCATCTAGTACATCTACACTCACGATTTCTCTTCCCTTCCCCTTTTAGCAATCCAAGTACAAGGTCATGAACAAGGACCAGTGGTACAACGTGTTGGAGTTCAGCCGCACTGTTAACTCAGACCTCAGTAACTACGACGAGGACGGAGCTTGTAAGTCTGAAGTCTTATTGTACTGTAATCATTCGTTTCTTTTATGGTCACTTGAGTTCCTTCAATGTTGCTTCACACGTTGTTATCCCTTGGGCCATAAAATTGTTCCATAGTCCCAGATGCGACAATATACAGTGGTGTGAAAAAGTGTTTGCCCCCTTCCTCATTTCCTGTTCCTTTACATGTTTGTCACACTTAAGTGTTTCGGAACATCAAACCAATTTAAACAATAGTCAAGGACAACACAAGTAAACACAAAATGCAATTTGTAAATGAAGGTGTTTATTATTAAAGGTGAAAAAAAATCCAAACCATCATGGCCCTGTGTGAAAAAGTGATTGCCCCCTAAACCTAATAACTGGTTGGGCCACCCTTAGCAGCAACAACTGCAACCAAGCGTTTGCGATAACGTGCAATGAGGCTTTTACAGCGTCCTGGAGGAATTTTGGCCCACTCATCTTTGCAGAATTGTCCTAATTCAGTTACATTAGAGGGTTTTCAAGCATGAACGGCCTTTTTAAGGTCATACCACAATATCTCAATAGGATTCAGGTCAGGACTTTGGCTAGGCCACTCCAAAGTCTTCATTTTGTTTTCTTCAGCCATTCGGTGGTGGACTTGCTGGTGTGTTTAGGATCATTGTCCTGCTGCAGAACCCAAGTTCGTTTCAGCTTGAGTACCGAACAGATGGTCGGACATTCTCCTTCAGGATCTCTTGGTAGACAGCAGAATTCATAGTTCCTTTTATCACGGCAAGTCTTCCAGGTCCTGAAGCAGCAAAAAGCCCCAAACCATCACACTACCACCACCATATTTTACTGTTGGTATAATGTTCTTTTTAAGAAATGCAGTGTTCCTTCTACGCCAGATATACTTGGACACACACCTTCCAAAGAGTTCCACTTTTGTCTCATCGGTCCACAGAATGTTGTCCCAAAAGTCTTGGGGATCATCAAGATGTGTTGTGGAGAAATTGAGACGAGCTTTGATGTTCTTTTTGCTCAGCAGTGGTTTTCTCCTTGGAACTCTGCCATGCAGGCCATTTTTGCCCAGTCTTTTCCTGATGGTGGAGGCATGAACGCGGACCTTAACTGAGGCAAGTGAGGCCTGCAGTTCTTTGACGTTGTTGTGGGGTCTTTTGGGACCTCTTGGATGAGTCGTCGCTGCGCTCTTGGGGTAATTTTGGGCGGCGGCCACTCCTGGGAAGGTTCACCACTGTTCCATGTCTTCGCCATTTGTGGATAATGGCTCTCACTGTGGTTCGCTGGATTCCCAAAGCTTTGGAAATGGCTTTATAACCCTTTCCAGACTGATAGATCTCAATTACTTTCTTTCTCAATTGTTCCTGAATTTCTTTGGGTCCTCGGCATGATGTGTAGCTTTTAAGGATCTTCTGGTGGACCTTACTGTGTCAAGCAGCTCATATTTAAGTGATGCCTTGATTGTGAACAGGTGTGGCAATAATCAGGCCTGGGTGTGGCTAGAGAAATTGAACTCAGGTGTGGACAACCACAGTTATAGTATGTTTTAACAAAGGGGGCAATCACACTTTTTTTACACACGGGCCATGTGGTTTTGATTTTTTTCACCTTTAATAATCAACACCTTCATTTACAAATTGCGTTTTGTGTTTACTTGTGTTGTCCTTGACTATTGTTTAAATTGGTTTGATGTTCCGAAACACTTAAGTGTGACAAACATGCAAAGGAACAGGAAATGAGGAAGGGGGCAAACACTTTTTCACACCACTGTACCTAGATAAAGAAATTAAATAGTTATACTATGACCGTTAGGGTATAATGATCTAGATCAGCGGTCCCCAACCTTTTTTGCACCACAGACCGGTTTAAAATCAGATAATATTTTCACAGACCGGCCTTTAAGGTGTGGCGGATAAATACAACAAAATAAAATGATAGGACCGGCATAAAAACTGGGGTTATTTAAAAATATAATAAACGTAAATCCAATGTGAAATCGCAACTTTATTAGCAGCGTCCTGGTAACATCCTCTCTCCCCCTAACGCTCGCTGGTCTCTATGGTAAGGTTTCAACGTATCACGTGACCGAGACAAGCGTCTTGATGTGTGTCAAGAGTGAGTCGTAGAAGTATGTACCGGAGAGAATCCGGTCATTTTCCAGATAATAAATAAAACGGAAATAATGTAAGTTATTTATACTCTCTGTGCGGCCCGGTGCCAAATGACCCACAGACCGGGGGTTGGGGACCGCTGATCTAGATGATTGTACCACAAGCATTCCCAGGTACGGTGTGTTGCATATCATGATTATATTGATTATATTGTGGGGGGAATAATAACTACAATGGAAATTGTTGGCTATTTTCACACATTTGGACAGTGAAACTTTGAAACAAGGACTTTTAATGAAGTTGATATGCTTGAACAAATCCACAAGGAGATTTTTCAATCATTTATTCAACAGAAATATAGATGTGATATTCTTCTGTGGAAAAAGTAAGTACACCCTTGGCCTCAAAATCTAGATTTGCCCCCCTTTTTGCAGATATTGTCCACTGGCTGTATTTGCTGGGATGGCCAGTCTTGGTAAAATTGGCAGTCGTTTGAAATCTGCGCCATTTGTAGATTATTTTCCTTACAGTTGAATGATGTATATCGGATCATTTTGAGATCTTTTTAAATCCCTTGCCAGAATCTGGAGGTCTTACAAATTTCTTTAGATCTTTTTATGATGACACCACACACCTCAACAGCAAAGGGAACACCAGATACTAGATGTAAGAGGGTTATAAATAAGACAGGTTCCACCTGCTGTCCCTAAGCAGGTTCTAATCATTGGCACCCAATCACCTGATTCTAATGTTATGGAGTTGATGCTGTGATAAATATAGGGGTATACTTACTTTCTTCATGTGAATGATCTGGGTTTTTTTATTGTGAAAATTACTACAAAATGTCAGTTTTATTTGTTACTGTGTCACCTTTATTAATAGGCACTGTTTAAAAGAGGATGAAATTTTGCTTGCTCAAATGTCAAAAAACCAACAATTTCCATGGGGTGTACTTATTTTTTCACAAGACTGTATAATACTGTGTGTAAATCTAAATTATGATGTTGATGTGTGGTAAAATATACCACAGTTCAATCCTTGAATCTAATTGGTTAGAAGGTGTTGATTTGATTTTCCTTAGCAAAGGCAAATCGGTTTATATTAATGCGCTCGTTCTAACACGTTACCGTTTCTGCTACTTCTCTACGTAATATAAGGATAATGTTGAATAGGTTACACTTTTCTGTGTTAAATATAAAAAAAATTAATCATTATTTAGAAGTTTTCTGCCATGGAGAATGTCTTTAGGACAGTGTGATTTCTGATTTCACTAGAACATGAAAGGCTGTGGTGGTGTTTTTGATTCATTTTTTTAAATTACGGCAGGTACTGAATTGTCTCTTTAGCATTCCACAATGTTAAATGTAACTCTAAAAAGTGTTGTCGTTCTTTAATTGGTAAAAAAAAAATTGGTTTTGGTATAAGAGGAATAAAACACTTCAAGATGTGCTGTTATCAATTAATAATCACCTTGGCTTCATGTTGGGATGCATCACACCAGGCCATCCCTGACTATGTTGATTATATATTTAAATAATGGCACATCCTATTGTGTTTTATTGCTTACATAGAATCATATTAGTGACCTCTTGGTAATGAGCCAGACAAATATCTAAGCCTGTTTAAGCAAACGAGAAGAATTCTGATAGATTTTTAAAAACATTACTGTTTGTTCTGTTTCTCAGCCAGTCTCTTGCTAACCCCATCTCCTCCTCCGTAGGGCCGGTGATGCTGGACGAGTTTGTGGAATGGTATAAAGCCAGACAGACTTTATAGCACCACATGGCCATGCTTGCAGAATTTAAGGGCAAAGAAATGTAATGGCAAAAGCACATCAATGGACGCCATCCCTCCACCATAAAAAAGTCCAGAGTATCAATTGCACACCTTCCCAGGAAAGCCATCATGCTTCTTGTGCACCCATCACAACCCAGAGACTTACAGTGTTAATTTAACTTGAAAAGGAAAAATGTCTGAAACAGAGGAAACTGCTTTATGCGTGTTGCATCTTTCACAGCAGTTTCAGCCAGTGTTCGGTCTGGTGGGGGGAAGTCATCTGTTTATGTAATATTTTTGTTTATAGTGTTTTCAAAAGAAAATAAAGGAACTGTATGGAATCACTGTTTATCTTTGGTTATGGTGCATTTGAATTATGCTGAATGTATTTGCAGCATGCTCAAAAACCCAAAAGTATTCATTATGACTGCTGCTGTTCTCGATTCTGATTGGTCAGACAGTGATCAATTTTCCAGAACTGCAGCTCCGACAATAGTGTAATTCAAATCCCAGGTTTTTATTAATGCACTCCATCTAATTGTTTCTGTAGTAACATTTTCCAAGTCTAATTATAAGCGGATTAGAAAACATGTTTTATAACAAAGACAAACATCTAATTGTTGAGACATAATGGAGTTTTCTGTAAGGAGACATTTCAACATTTATGGAAGGACTCTCCAATGTTGGCACGTTGTATTGGACAGTTTTCATCCACAGGAAAGTGTTCAGGACCGAGGACTTTGTGCTTTCTGGTTTCTTGGTAACGTGATGAGTTTCCTTTCTTTTGTCTTAGGCTTTTAACTTTGAGAGAATTAACAAGAGGCTGGTGAGTAGGGATGCACGGAAATCGAATATAATGAATCTGCTTCTGTACTCTACTCCCTTACGTCTCGCGACGTGACCGAATACTCCACGAGGTGTACACTGGAATAAAGTTGGTTTGATGTTTGATGTTCATGGAGTTTTGAAGAGGGAGTGTGGTTCTAGCACCACTGGAAACTCTATGCTGAGAATGAGGAGTGGATTATCAGTCAAGTTCATTTGCCCAGTCCATTTTAGTTGAGCTCTATTCAAGGACTTTTTGGCTGAGTATATTTCAAAGAGAAATTGGAGATGCTATTGCAGTTTCTAAATTTATCTGGGCAAACAGAACTCACACACACACATACATACACACACCAACCAATCAACCTTAACATTAAAACTACTAACAGGTAAAGTGAATAACAGGGTAACTGCAGGTATCAGCAATACTATATTGTGATCTGCACATCACTTCAATTATGCTACACAATAAATCGGCTATAATGGATTGTGCTCATGCATATACATCCATGTCTGCAAGGTAAACTTCTATAGCTGTATATGGGAGACCGGAGCAAATATCCTTTTTGTATTACCATTTGCTCCAAAGATAGTGGGGAGAAGAGAAAAAGATGCCAAATTTTCCGACACTCCCTCAGAATCTGTGTTAGAAACCGCCTCGCAGCAGTTTTTACATTTTTTTTTTTTTTGTAATTTAAAGCCAGGGTAATGTAACAAGTGGTGTTCTAAATGTACATAATTTTTTGTGAAGAAAATGTAGTTGCTATTTTGTAATATTAATTACGGGGGTACAAATAGTAATATAACAATAGTAATACATTTCTGACAGCTTTACCATTTCAAAAAGCAACTCATGAAAATGAAATCTAAATCTTATTTACGTTATTGGTTCGGTTGCATTTTTAAGACTGTTGAAACATGAATTTAAGACATTTTAATGCTTTTACCCTGAACATTGATTATCTCGTGGGATATATTGGGCAGCAAGTGCACAGTCAGTTTTCAAGTTGATGTGTTTTAAGCAGGAAAAATGCTGGACAAAAAAGTCTTGATTCATGGAGGCTCCACCTCACAGCTTACAGAACTTAAAAGGATCTACTGCTAACGTCTTGTTACCAGATACCACAGCACACTTTCAGAAGTCTTCTGGAGTCCATGCCTCAATGTGTCCAAGCTGTTTTAGCAGCACAAGGGGGACTGACACAAAATTAGGCAGGTGGTTTTTAATTTACAGCTGATCGGCATTAAATAAAATCTGAATTTTTTATTTCATTAGACAAACTACCCGTAAAAGTGCCAAATAAACCATTTTTGTTTGATACTCAACAGTATCTTTCTTTTATTGTCAGAAGTTCATCATCTTGGACCTTTTGCCGTGTTCCATGTCTGAACTTGTTTTATACATGCTTTGATAAATAATTGAGACCCCAGGTCTGTGTGAGTGTAGACTGAGTGGTGGTGCCGAGGTGTTTCGTGAACGCAGCAAGGAGCTTGGTAAACACAGTGAGGTGTTTGGTCAGCATGGTTAGGTGTATGATGTGCACAGCTAGATGAATCGTGAGCAAGCGAGATGTTTAGTGAAAGTGGTGTTTGGTTTTGAACCTACGGTTCAAACATTCAATCAGCTTCATTGACTACGACATATGTGACTCTGCGCAGGTTCGTGACTCGTCCTGAAATCGGCATCAAGTCTACATTAGTGATCAAATTGCAGGAAACACACACACACACACACACACTGCATTAACACTAGCACTGATGCAGCTCTATGACAGACAGAAGGTTACTGCTGGTTGCTTGCGTACTATCGTTCGACAGCCAACCGGTCAGCACAGATTACACACGTGTGGGAACCCAAGCCAAGGATTAAAACACACCACACGTAAGTATTGTGGGAAGGACCTGGTGTTAATAGGGTCATAAACCACCTTCATCCACCAAGTCATTTGTTAAAACATTTTCATATACAACTGGTCAAAAGTTTAGACACTCATTCTTTATTTTTATTAAATAAGTAATAAGTCCTACAGGGGGCGCACGGTGGCTTAGTGGTTAGCACTTTCGCTTCACACCTCCAGGGTTCGATTCCCCCAGGGGCCATGTGTGTGCGGTGTTTGCATGTTCTCCCCATGCTGTGAGGGTTTCCTCCGGGTACTCCAGTTTCCTCCCCCAGTCTAAAGACATGCATGGTAGGCTGATTGGCGTGTCTAAAGTGTCCTTAGTCCGTAGTGTATGAATGCGTGTGTGAGTGTGTATGTGATTGTGCCCTGCGATGGACTAGCACCCTGTCCCGGATGTACCCCCCCTTGTGCCCGATGCTTCCTGGGATAGGCTCCAGGTTCCCCGTGACCCTGAAGAAGGAGTAAGCGGTAGAAGACGGATGGATAGATAAGTCCTACAGCAATGGTGTGTGTGTGAGAGAGAAAGGAGGGGGTCCTGGTCACACAGGTGAGGACACACCACTGTTGGCTCCGAGCATGTCGATCATTCGCCCAGGAGTGCAGACAATGATTTCAGCTCCACGCTTCAGGTCTGCTATCTACACACAAACACACACAGTGTTAAGATAACATTCTAAACACAGGCTATGTCCCAGAAACCGGGGTGTTTATTACAGGTCACTGAGAGCTTTGTGTGTGTGTGTGTGTGTGTCAGGCCAAATTCCCTCCCATTAAAAAAAAAAAATCCGGTCACTTACCAAAAAATTTGAGATTACACTGAACGGATGTGACCTCCAGCTCTGCGTTCCAGAAAAAAAACCCATTGTATTTCTTTGCACACACTGCATTATCGGTAATACACACACACACACACACACACACACACACACACACACACACACACACACACACAGATAAACACAAACCTGCTCGCTGATGTCTGTTCCACCGTGTACACACACACACACCACTCTGAGCCCCAGTGACTTGGAAAACTTTTACACTCTTTAGTGATCTGCAGAGTGAGCTCACGTGTTGGCGTCATGATCGTCGCTGAGATACAGACAAACGTTTCAGCATGAACACTAAATACATAACACTTACCAACTTTTAGCCCTGTGTGTTTACAGAGTGGATATATATACACACACGTGTGTGTACCGATAGGCCCCTCCCCTCCTCTAGGGGTCGTTGTTCTAAAACAGGCATGGCCAAAATACGGCCCGTTGGGTTTTTTAATCCGGCCCACCGAACTTGTCCGTTATATTATTAAACCTCATTCGTTTGACCTTTTCCCTGCGATGCCCACATTCACCCAATAGATGGCGGACTCCAGACACATTGACCTTTGTTGTAGTGTGGTGTGGTACTCTACCTGCGTGAAGTTGGCCCCCCCACCAACGCAAAACGTCAGCAAAATAGTCTTAATCGTTTGTGCTTCGTTTGTGCCGGTTTGTGCCGTAAAAAATTCGTTTGTGCTGCTTTGGTTCAGGAGATATTAAAAGAATATTCAAAGGTCATTCTGGGGTCACCCAGCCCCCCCACATGCTCCAAATTAACCCGAAATAGTCTCAATCGTTTGTGCGGATAAAAGTTTCGTTTGTGCTGCTTTCGTTTTTAAAATATTAGGCATTGAATTATGGTGTCTTTAATTTATTTATTCATTTTCATACGATTCATTTACATGTGATTCATATTCATGTGATTCAGTCACATGTGATTCATGTGATTCAGTCACATGTGATTCACATGTAACAACCCTCCCCCATTAACACTGTTAGATTTATTAATAGAATATTTATATATATTAATATAATTCCATCATATCAGCGGTACATGATATATTGGGCAAATTGAATGTACAAGTCAATTCTACTGAGATAAAAAAAAAAATATATATATATATATATATATATATATATATATATATATATATATATATATATATATATATATATATATAAAATAATAGTAATAAAAATAAATTATTATTTAAAGAAGGGAAGAGAATCTGTAAGTCCTACCAAATTGCTGTATGTGGACTCACATACACAGGTTACCTCACAGGTAAACTCTAACATTCTTAAGGTTTGCTCTATTGAACCTGTAGGTTATATGATTAATTGAATGTCTAGAGATTTGGCACACATGTTGAACCTTTTCTGTCTGTGCACAAGAATGCATATTCACCTGATTTTCAAAATTGATTGATTAAATTGATTAAAACTTGGGGTCATTGCTCCCTGTCCTGAATCGTCAACCTGATGAATGGTGATTTGTACAAGATTTGCATCTCACCTTTGTGAGATATTGTGTGTGTATCTCCCTTTCTCTCTCTCTCTCTCTCTCTCTCTCTCTCTCTCTCTCTCTCTCTCTCTTATATATATATATATATATATATCTAGACACACAGTATCTCACAAAAAAGAGTACACCCCTCATATTTTTGTAAATGTTTGATTATATCTTTTCATGTGACAACACTGGAAAAATTACACTTTGCTACAAGTTAAGTACAAGTTAAGATAGTTACTTAGCTATTTTATCTGGCGACTACCTAAAACTGAGAAACACTTCATTCTCAAATAAATATATTTACCTGAACTTCTGTCAGTTTGAAGCACCTGTCCTTGAACACCTTTCCTGTCCTCTGTCCAAACAGTTTCGCAGCCAGTTTGCCAATTTTTTATTCGGTGGATTGGAGTGGAAAATATAAATATTAAATTGTTCCATGATATAAATTTTATATTATATATATATATATATATATATATATATATATATATATATATATATATATATATATATATATATATATATATATATATATATATATATATAATTTTATTTTTTTATGCACCTGTAAGTGAGGGCAGGAACTTGTTTCACAGATGTTCTATGTATCCATAAAAGTATGACATGTCATTTAGTAATACATGAAGCATTTAAGTTGTTGGCAAATCACCCAGGTACAAGAGAAATAAAGCACTTTGGGACATGCATGCTGTTGGAAAATGACCAACTCCATATCACAGCAACACACTATCATAGGATTATTTTCCTATAAACAGCACTCATTCAACCTGAAAATCATTCAGGCTGCTGCATTATACAGTATATTTCTTTTTTTTTTTTGTAAATTACATAATGTGCCAGAATGTATATTATGGTTTCAATCTGAACCTCAGTTCATAATTCTTTTATCATATACCTGCTTTACAGAAAATCAGAACAAATACACACTCAAAAGTTTCTAAAAATTGTTTTATTATAATTTATGCACTACTGGCAGTATATATTTATCACTAATTAATTAAGAAAAATAAAACAAGTGTTCTACCAAATAAATAAATCCTCACAGAAAATGTATCATTTCTGATACATGCACATGCCTTCATATAGGTCAAAATAATTTCTGTAATTATCAAACCACATAAAATTGTTCAGTAATGTTGTACAGACTTGCCAGTGTGGTCTGCAGCCCAGAAGCAGAAGCAAGTACAGGAAGATTTCAGCTTGTATTTAGGGGGGAAATGCTGGATGAGATACACTGCCATTGTTTGTTAACCACATTAACCTTAGTTCCAGAGTTCTAAAGCAAACCCTGTATCTACATATTTGTGATTGGTGGAAAATTGTATAAATGAGATTAAAAAAAATAATAAAATAATATACATATAAAGCATGGTAAGAGTGTGCATAAACCTTTCCTTTAAAACTGTCCAAATAGGGTGTTTAAATGTCTTTCATGCTGAGAGCTTCATCTGGTTCAGTTGAGTCTCTGCTGCTGGAGAAATCCGGTGACTCCACCTCATTCATGATGCTTTGGAGTCGAGTGAGTGACATTACTCTCTGTCTGGGTGTAGGAATATCCTCAGGTTCTTTTATGTGGCTGTATTGGTTTCCATCTTCATCATAGTTGTATAGTTTAATAACTCTACTGAGTCGTTTGGGCTGTTTGCGTGCAATCGTCTCTGATCCAGGTCCAGTGTTCTGTTCCTCTCCTTCTTGGTCTTTGGGTTGATCTGATTCATCACCAGCTACTCCATTTGATGTGCAGTTTATGCCATTTTCAGCATCGCTGCTTATTGAGTCACTCTCCAGACAAGCTCCATCTTGGTTCTCTTGGTTTGTCTTGATGGTAGAAGGAGCCTTAATGGGTGCTGAGGTCTCTGGTGGAAAGTCTACAGTGTCTTCTTTAGAGTTTGGGTTTCTGTGGAAAAACACAGCCCCAAGTCTATGACTAGCGAGTCTCGTTGTCTCTCGGTGGCTACTTTGGTTAGGACACATCCTGGCCCTTGTTCTTTGTAGACACTTAATGACGTAGGGTTGACTGAATGCACCGAGTGTAAACGCCCCAATAAAGGTGACCAGTACTGATGATGACACAGCTGCTGCAAAGTGAGTGTCTGAGACGTGGATGGTGGAAGTCTCGCCCTCTCTGGCTGTTCTTATGCTCGTTTTCGTCTTGTGTGTATTTTCGCTCAATACATTTACTCTATATGGAATGACTGCTGTGCCTCTACTGTCCACAAGGTGGCAACTGTAGAGTCCAGTGTGACTTAATGTAGCCTTTGAGATCCTCACATTCCCATTATTCATCTCTATTGGGTCCTTATTGCTAAACTTGTATCTTTCTCCAAATGATCCAAATGGGGTTTGCCACCATATAACCAGTCCTACAGAACAGATGAACAGGAACACATTTACAACCTAGAAGAATATTTGAAACATTTTTTTTAAAGTCTGAAGCTCATTCTTAGCAAAAAAACTAAGAGATAATATGTGAATGTAGTGTTTACCTTTGCTATTGTCATTCCTACATTGTAGCTCTGTAGCATTTCCCAGAATGACAGTGACTGTGATTTTAGGCTTGATTTGTAATGTGCTCCTTTTTTCCTCCAGAAACTCAGGACTTGCTTTGGAGTTTGTCTCAGGTGTCTGAAGATAAAGTGTACTCCAAAACAGAAGCAGCCTCATTAGGTGCTTGATCTTCATTGTTTCAAATCTAGGCAAAGATTTAATACAATCATGTGTTATACACTGAGCTGCCATTTGGCCATTGGCTAGTTTATTGGGATAGTTTATATAGGTCACTTTGTAGACGTACAGTTACACACATTTCCACACCAAACTTGACAGTACTGTGCTGAGAATGGTCCACCATTCAAATAATACCTGGTCAATGGTGTTCCCTTTGCAGAAATGGGCAAATGGAAAAAAGCTGATAAGTTGTACAGAGTAGTATGGACTACAGTCTAATTGCATACCTACAATGAGACCAATATGGTAGGTTTAACTGATAAAATGGCAACTCATGCATTTGGTTGGCACTTGATACTGAACATGGGTGTCCCACATAAAGGTCATGGGTTCTTTATGCCCTCAGACATGTTATAATTTTTGTTTTAATGTTTTAAAAATGAAAGGTACTAAGACCTACCACTAAGGACGTTAAAAAAAAAGCAATTCATGAACTCATTACCCTTCTCAAAATTGTGTATAAGTCTACATTAATTTTGTCAAATTTGGTGGACAAGGCAGCTCCACGAAACAGAAAACATGAGAATTCAGGACTGCTGAAAAAATTTAGAATTTTGAGAAGTGCGTCTGTTCATTTGATGTTCATTTTCATTTATGAAAACAAAACATTACTAAGATTTTAGAACTTTATTACAAGATCAGTTTTAATAAGCTACCATCTGATGTATTTTAGAGGACCACAATGGAAATAAGCCTTTGGGCTTTATTGTGTTTTTATTCTCTACAATTACAGTCAGTAATACCTGTGCACTAATTTGATAGAAATTCCTACCTCTTCAGTGAAGTCAGATGAACGCAGCATTAAAACAGTCCATTTGCTGGAGAAGTTTAATTGCTGTGTTTCACAGGTTGCGTTGTTTATAAAAGAGGAGTAAAGTACAACCCTCACATGACACATTTTAAGTTCCATCTCGTGCTCCATGTTTAAAGATTAACATTTTGTCCATCCAAAGGAAAAAGGAAATGTTACAGGAATCTGAAATATTAGTTAGATTAACTGACTCACCTGTGTGTGAGCAGCTGCTGCTACTTCCCTGGTTGATACAATATTTTAATTAGTCCAAAGATCAGATATGAAAATACACTGTATAACAGTTCCCCAGATGTATTTGGATTTAACCATTAATAAAATCCTGTAAACTGCCACTAAGGTTTTCAGAATCAATTATGGAGCATTTTAGCCTAAATATATTTTGAATGCTCAAATACTGTAGATGTCTTTTATTTAGTTAATTATTATTATTGACTTGTTTTGCTATTTTAAAAAAATAATTTTACTTTTATTTTATGTTTATTTACTTTTTAAGGGCTAAGCACCCCAGGTGCAAGGCACATATTGTATCCATTCGTCTTCTTCTACTTCTTCTTCTTCTTCTCATGAGTCTATGGCAGCCCATAGAACCACTTATGGGAAAGTTATGAAATTTGGCACACAGATAGAGGATAATGTCAACATTAAGCCCAGCATGTTTAGAGACTCTATCGCTAATCCTCTAGCACCACCAACTGCTCTAATTTTTACTTACGTTTATGCTAATAACATTTGAACCATGAGGCCTACAAACAAAATTCCTTTCCCCTGATTCCTTGGCTCAAAACAATTTGATTACACTCTGTGGCGTAATTTGTGACGTCATAATTTTTCCCCACCATTTTGAATTTTGAAATTTGAACTCACCCTAAATGGTTCATCTGATTTTCACCAAATTTAACCCAGATCATCATCAGACCATGCTGGCAAAAAGGCATTAAAAGCTTTTTAATTACGCATAAACAAATTTGATGGCGAGCACGCAAAAATGTTCATGAGGCTATATCTCTGTAATGCTTTAGCTTATTCAGACCAAACTTAGTAGGTGTCATAGTAATTATGACTTGAGGGTACCTACACAGTTTCAGAATAGTGCTACCTAGTGTTCATGAGATATGAAAAAAGCACCTTTTTTGCTTATAACTTCTGAATGATTAATCCAAAATCATGAAACTGGTCTCTTCTGTGAGGCATACTGAGTCAAATTATATGAAATGTTCATAAGTTGGCCATTTTGGGTGTCGGCCATTTTGAATGTAATAAATTCAAATAAATAAAGTAATAAAATTATTTTACAAAAGACTTGGCGTATCGTTAATATAGTGTGTCATCATTGGCACCTATTGAATTTCTGAAGGCACTGAAAAAGCTTCAAGACAGTGCCATATTATCTTCAGACTGGTCTTGTTTGATTCCTTGGGTCATGCTGAGATGTTTAGTGTTTGATCCAAGTTTCATGACACAAATTGAGTTAACATGGTTCCAGTCTTCTTCACCCTTAAAAGTGTCATAATATATTAAAAATACCTATTTTCCTTTATGTTCAGATGTGCAATAGGGAGTAAAATACTTCTGTTACAGACTATATATATGCAAATGGCCTATAGATATCAATAAATAACTTTCTTATCCATAATGTTAATGTGTGTTTTAGACTAAAATATGAGAGGACCAAGAACCATCAGATCCCTGTTCTGGGACCAATGCTAATGTTAACTTTAACTTAAGCTAATGTTAACTTAGTCCTTCTGACACAAAACATGCATAAAAATAAGCAATAATTTCTAACTGGAATCCTACAAGAGGAACCAAAAAGATAGGAATGTTTAATACAGTGGCCAGAAAGTAGACAATATTTATGTCACACACACACACACACACACACACACACACACACACACACACACACACACACACACACACACACACACACACACACACACACACAGAGAGAGAGAGAGAGAGAGAGAGAGAGAGAGAGAGAGAGAGAGAGTATCTGATAAAACGGCAACTCAGTGTATTTACTAAAAACGTAGTGCATAGTGCTGTGATCTATATGCCATAAGATGTCAGTATTGAGCTTCACAAGGTTTGAAATGTATTAGTGAGCATTTCCACCCATCTTCACCAAATGTGTAAGAGATAAGAGAGCTCATGCTCAGACATTTTAGAAACGTTTTAGAAAACATAAACCCTGTAATGTGTAGCAGGGCAACTTGCCTTTTGTAGGCCAAATGTTTGTAGACACCTAACCATCACACCCATATGTGCTTTTTGAACATCCCATTCCATACGTACTCCCCCCTTTGCTGTTATAATAACCTTCACTTTTCTTGGAAGGCTTTCCATTAGATTTTGGACCATGGCTTTGGGGACTTGCCCATTCAGTCACAAGAGCATTAGTGAAGTCGGGCACTGATGTCGGGCGAGGAGGCTTGGTGCACAGTTTGCATTCCATCATTCATTCAGAAAGATATGTATACATTTTGGAGCAACATATGCTGCCATCCAAAGCAAGACAACGCCAAACCACATTCTGCCCAGATTACAAGTGCATGGTTGCATAAGCAGAGGGTGTGGGTGCTAGCATGGCCTGTTTGCAATCCTGACCTGTCTCTGATTGAGAATGTGTGGCGCATTATGAAGCGCAAATTAAGAAAACAAAGGCACAGGCCCTGTACAGTTGCGCAGCTGAAGAAATGCATAATGTATGAATGGTGTCTTCAGTTCCCAAACGCTTAATAATTTTTATTAAAAGAATAGGTGGTTACACAGTGGTAAACAGTCGACTGTCCCAACTTTTTTGGAGTGTTTTGCAGTCATCAAAATGAGTATAAATTTTCAAAAATAAATTAAATATGTAAAAAAAAAAAAAAAAGAACAGTTAATAATGTGTTTTCAATAATTTTTTTTTGTTTCTCTTTTTGTTTGTTTTTTTGCATTTTCCCTACGGAATTGGGTCTGTAGGATAAATCATTTGGTCACCATTGTGGCTGCAGGTTTTCATTCCAACCAATCTGGAGCCAGTCAGGTGTGGCTCCTGATTGGCTGGAATGAAAAAATGTAGTCACACCAGTCCTTTAATAACATTGGACACTTCTGCTATACAGTATCATTGCTTATAGTGTGGTTGTTGGCAATTGGTAGTTTGTTCTTACCTCGTTATCTATTTCTGACCTGAAAGTAAGCTATTCATCAGTCTAGCGTTTATGAAAAAGTATATAAAAGTTATATGACTGATATGAGTTATATGACTGATGCTTGATAAATAAACAGTGATTGATAATTCAGTGATTGATAACTGTCTTCTGTCTTGACTATTTACTGTTGAATGTTAGCTAAGTGGCTAAGGTTTGCTGTCAGTATGGTACTGAGATTTTTCACTGATACCTATCTGTTCTGATACCTATCACACTTCTCTTTCACACACACCCATAAATTCATGCTTCACGCATTTTAATGGTGTAGGCATTTTCTGACAATAAGATAATGTATCAAAATATGCTACCTATAGTCTTCTCTGGGGGCATTTTCTGATTGTAAGATAGCATATCAAACAGTCTTCTGTCAAGGCATTGTCTGATAAGGTCACACTAATAAAGATGTCAAAATAGAATAAAATGC
This sequence comes from Ameiurus melas, assembly GCA_012411365.1. Lineage (NCBI taxonomy): Eukaryota > Metazoa > Chordata > Actinopteri > Siluriformes > Ictaluridae > Ameiurus > Ameiurus melas. The sequence continues at coordinate 34,503,295 of CM022754.1, read as the reverse complement.
TTGTGGTGTTGTCTTATGAGTACCTATAACTACATGAGATATTAATATGAGAGGACAGTTTAATTAGGTAGGACAACACCAGCATTTGAGGCACCCTTGCTAGAAGACAAATAAATACATTATATGGCCAAACGTCTGTGGACACCTGTTTGTTTGTTCCACCCATAAATGGGCCTTCAAACTGTTACCACAAAATTTGAAGCACACAATTGTATAGGATGTCTTTGTATGCTTCACTAGAACTAAGAGGCCCAAACCTGTTCTAGCATAACAATGCCCCTGTGCACAATGTGAGGTCCATGAAGACATCAATTGCTAAGTTTTGGTTTCGTAGAAACAGAGTGAATTTTTCTATGTTTTAAAAACATTTTTGATGGGCTCAGCCCCGGATGATTAACAGTCCAGCTAACGCCCCATAACAGAGCCATGACATCAGTACCGGACCTCACTAATGCACTTGTGACTATCCATCCATCCATCCATGTTCTACCGCTTACTCCTTCTTCAGGGTCACGGGGAACCTGGGGCCTATCCCAGGAATCATCGGGCAAAAGGCGGGGTACACCCTGGACAGGGTGCCAGTCCATCACAGGGCACAATCACATACACACTCACACACTCATTCATAGACTACGGACACTTTAGACACGCCAATCAGGCTACCATGCATGTCTTTGGACTGGGAGAGGAAACCGGAGTACCCGTAGGAAACCTCCACAGCATGGGGAGAACATGCAAACTCCACACACACATGGCCCCGGCGGGAATCAAACCACGGACCCTGGAGGTGTGAGTCAAAAGTGCTAACCACTAAGGCACTTGTGGCTAAATGAGCACAAATCCCCACAGCCATGTTCCAAAATCTAATGTAAAACCTTCCCAGAAGAGTGGAGGTTCAAAGAAGGGACTGGGATGGGATGTTCAACAAGCCCATACCGTACAAATACAGTGCGACAGTGAAGTGTCCACAAACTTTTGGCCAGACAGTGTAGATCGACTTGATTAAGTTTACTGAGGTCTTTAAATGACCACCAAAAACGTAAATATACACAGTTATACTAAGAAAAGAGGACCACCTTCTTGAAATCTCGCAATATGAGAAAGGTTCACAGAGCTAACTGTTCTGACCAATCAGATTAAAGACCATTTCATCGCGGGAACGTTGCGACCAATCACAGATACAGCCAGCTTGAGCGTCGTTTTGGACGGAGAGAGCGGTTTCCCCACAAAATGGCCCCTCCCTTCCGAAAGGTGGGAGGATGAGGAGAATCACAAACAAACCAAACGAACGAACTGCTGTGCTCTGGAGTGTGCCGTGAGGTCCCTCGGGGAGAGACGAGGCTTATTAGGGACGGAGGACACGTTGCAGGTAAACTAAAATAGAGTGAAAACTTCTTATAAGGGTTATTGGCTGACAAGCTGTTAAATTGTGTCAGGGGAAAGCTAGGGTTTCCAGGCTGCGCACGGTCTTTATCCGTATTAATTCTTGAAGTGTTTGCAGGATTAAACGTGTGTTTTCAGTTCATTTATCTTATAATGACGTAGCAAAACTTTTGTTTCCTCTGATTCAAGCAGTTTCAACTATGGGCTTGATTTGGTGTTTATGGGTAATGTTTGTTTTCTACCAACAAGTTGTGTCTTGTTTCTGCATACCTTGTCATTAAACTGGTTTCTTTAATCCTTGAGTAACCTACATCTGAACATCATATGGATCTTTACTGCAGTATTTTAAACCCAGCACTCAGGGATTCTCTCCACTTCCTGTTCCTAACACACCTGGCTTGGTAACCTGCCTTTAACCGGGCGTATTTCCTGGCTGATGTTTGCTGGGAGCTTCTTCTGTGTTGGGTCTAATTATAATTAATTAGACCCATAATTATGTGTACTTTCTGCAAATCAGCACCACACGTCCAATTGCTTGAAAAGCGTAACATTCACGCGTAAATATAAGTACGTCGGCTGAACTTGACTTCCTCTGAATATTCTAATGGATCAGACTGGATCACCAATCTGTACAGGTTCCATAACGGGTTAGGCAGGTTTGTGTGAAATTATTTACGGCAGTGTTTCCCAACCCTGCTCCATTAGTATCATTGCACTGCATTGCATTTACCTGCTCAAACACAAGTGCAACTAAATAACCGCCTTAACAAGTTGACTCCAGCATGTTGGAGTGGGAAGATGTCCAGTGTAAGTAACCCTACAAGGAGAGGGAGTCCAACTATAGCAAGCGTAAAACTTTGTTTTGACCCATGGATGCATTCTTTCATTACCCCACTAACACACCACAACAATTATACTGCATCTTGTGGTAATCTTCTGATTACGGGCAGCTGGGAAACATCTCAAATAATCAATTACGTAATCTCCTGCAGACCATCTACATACTTAATGCATCTCTGGCAGCCTATGCTTCTGTCAGTGTGCTTATCGAGTTCATAAGCAGAGTTAGCTGAATGATGATGATGATTCCCCCCAGTTATCATCATCTGACTAATCTCCCAGACAACAGGCCTGTGTTTGCTTTTCCATAGCTGTGAGCAGAAGCCTCCTCTTTGTTCAGGTTTTGAAGTCCACTTCAGCAGTTGAGGACCGAAAAGCAGCATGTCTGAGCAAACAAAAAAAGGAGTGGTCTACTGTGCATTTGAGTGACATGATCATTGGTGACACTTTTTCTGACTCTGGGCAACTGAACTGATTTTTCAGTCTTCTAGTAATTTTATATATGTCTTCGGCATTTGAGGAAATAAGTGAGTGAGTCATTGTCATGACTTTTTCCCCGCATGATTGCTTACTGCTTTGTACTGTATGGATAATACAGAAGCCTACAGTGCTACACACAAAAAACAGGAAGTGTCCTGGGTTGGGCTTCAGTTTCGATTATTACATAGTGTTTCATGACTCAATTCTTAACTTACTTCACCTAACCACGTGGAAATGAGTGGCAACATAAAAAAACAAAACAAAAAAAAACAACAACTAGAAAGCATTAAACCCACAACAGTAAAACCGCATGATTTACTGCCAGTCCAGTGGCCTTGGAGTTCACCAGTTGTCCTCCATTTGCTGTTTCTCTCTTTCAATTTCAATTCAAGTTTCCTTCAAGTTTCGATTCCAAGTTAATCTCTCCACACTTATGAAAAAGGTTCAATCTGGAACCCGTAAGTGTTTGGTTTGTCAAACCCTGTATGTTCGTCACTTAATTATCCAAAGTAAATCAGGTGATCCTGGAGCAACCATTTCTTCCATATAGTTCTCCTCTTGTCTCAGGACCGCTACAAATTTGTAGACCTGTGTTTGCTCCTAAAATATGCTAAACTACAACTAGCCAGAGACTGTTGTGGCATTCAGGATTAGCGAAACCTTCAACAGCCACGCCATTTGGAACTCCTCCTCAGTTATCTGTTATCTCTTTCAGCTTTGTCTTCCCCATTCTGTACTATCTGTGGTGTTGTTGGTGCATGCAGCAGTATGTTTTACTCGTTCAAACCCCTTGAGAGCTGCCGTGCTGGCTGGTGTGGAGCTGTATGCATTTTATCACTACCTAAAAACTAATTCGCTTGTGCTTGACCAAAAACAGATGGGAGCTGTTGCCCTACGGCAGAGACCAAAGAATTCTAAAACCATAGTTTTATTTTCACAGAATATCATGGAGACGCTGTAAACAAATAGTGTTTATCTTTTAAGCACATAAATGCAAAATTTGATCAGTTTTCATAATTTCCTTAAACAAGGAAATAATGTGTCGTGTGTCTTGGAAAAAGTCTTCAAGTGTTTGCGATATAGCTTTTTTGTTTTCCAGCCTTTGTTGGATCAGGAGTGATAGGATCTGAAACAGAATAAGAACATGTGTGGCAGCCTGGAAAAAAATGTTGCTGAAATTTTTACATATTTTACTGATAACCACATTATTTCCTAGACTGAAATATTTGCATTTACCCCAACCAGAAGTGTAGTTACACCATTTTAAAATCTGGTTACCACCAAAAGTTAAAAAAAAAAAAAAAAAGGTTAACATTGCAATTAAAGAGTTCAATCTGACTGAGGCACAAGAGTATCATGACCGGTAGACAGCTGGTATCTGAGTACAAACTGAACTGATCTGGATTATGTCCATTTTGCTACAACATTGTAGGTATCCAACAACTTAGCTAGCATGGTTTTACATATCTTTTGGCAGAATGACAGTTTTTACCACCATGTTCATTAAACTGGCTCCGTACACATGGTAGCCAACACGAAAGTACATGGACATTTTTTAACATAATTTTGATTAAATATATTTTTGGTTTATATGCCAGGAAAAACCAAAACGAACAGATTTAGACCAAAATGCCCACTGTGATTGTTTGCCACCTTTTAGCCTCTGGTTTTCCCAGTCCCCAAGATATGTGCAGTCGGTTTTACACCTCACCTTCCTCCTCTTCATTATCTACTCTGTTGTTGTTGTTCCAGGCTCACTATGTTCTCCACAGTTGTTCCCTTCGAGCACCAACAGTTTGCTGATCTGAAGAAACAATGCCAGCAGAACGGGAGTTTGTTTGAAGACCCACTCTTCCCTGCTGAGGACCGTTCGCTATTCTTCCAAGGCAACCGCTTCGGCAGAGTCGCATGGAAGAGGCCCAAGGTGAGGAAATGAAGAAGCGATGAGACGAAGGTTATTTTATAGGGGTAGTTTGGTGAAAAATCAAATTATACAACTTTCACTTCAAAACGAGTCAGTCAGACAAGACATGTTTGCTATATGATGTTTTGCATCTTTAGTTTTGTTTTCTCTTCAAGATGAAAATATGTTTTTACAATGTGCCCCAAAGGCCCCTCCTCCCCAAAATTTTCCCTTTAAACTTAATTGTTTATATACGGATTAAAATCTTTGCTATTTTGAAAATGAGGTTATAAAGTGTACAATTGTCATTAGAAGCAAGTAAGATTTGTTGATGTATTTACTAAAAGATTTTGCATCAGATTTATTAATTGTTATAGCTTCATTGCCTTATGCGGAACATGTTTATAGTATTTGTATTGGAAATTAATGCAGAATACTTTACACGATGTAAGGAAATAGAAACAGAGTACACAGGACTAGATCACGGCAATACCGGATTGTGATACCAAATATGTACATAAACGATGAAAGTAATTTTTATTTGCCAGTGTTTATAGACCAGTGCTGTCAGCCGTAGTGCCCTTGTAGTATGAAACAAGAGGGAACAAATACTAGAGGTTCACAGACTAGAACTGCACAATATATAAAGTTTTTTTTGTTAATCATTATCAATTTATTTATCAGTATATTTTCTATACTGGTTTTAAGATTATTCAAGTGCACATGTAAACAGTTTTCTGTAATAACTTCTATCAGGTTACTGCTGTTATCTGATATCAAGAAATCTAATACCTGGATTTTAGTCCAGTAATCAGGTTCTTCACCCATGTGGAACATGTACATGTGTCAAACATTTGAATAAACTACAATAGAGCTTGTATCCTGGCTTTTCTTTTAAAAAGTCAGCTTGTAAAGCCATTAAAACAAGTGACTTCCAAAATAAATATTTACTAAGATCCTCACTCAAGAGCAACTCTCAAGCAGTAGCCTCAAGTCAGTGTGCTTCCAGCCAACCAACAGTAAATGCACAACATGATTGAATATATAAGGAATAAAATGTGACTGGGCATAGTTTTATAGTAAAATAATCAACAATGAGGTGGTGTGGTATTTATTCCTCTTATATCACAGCAATTTTTCTTCTTTTTTTTTTTTTTTTAAGTCACATCATACTTTTTATCTGTTTATACCTTTTGATGCTGTGGAATGTCTGTGAAGCAGTTAGTTCCAATTATTATTTACAGTTGAGGCCATACGTTTACATAAGCCTTATTGAATCTGTAAAATGGTAATAATTTTAAATTAATGAGAATCACAAAAAATTGCATTTTAGTTTTTTATTTGGTCCTACCCTGAAGCTATTTCACATAACAGATATTTACATATAGTCCACAAGACTCAATAATAACTGAATTTACACAAATGAACCAGTTCAGATGTTTACATACACTTGATTCTTAATACTGTGTCGTTACCTGGATGATCAACGACTGTGTTAACATTTTGTGATAGTTGTTCATGAGTCCCTTGTTTGTCCTGTGCAGTTAAACACCCCACTGTTCTTCAGAAAAATCCTCCACGTCCTGTGTATTCTTTCCTTTTCCAGCATCTTTTGCATATTTGACCCTTTTACAACAGTGGCTGTATGATTTTGACATCCATCTTTTCACACTGAGGACAACTGAGGGACTATCAAAAGCCAGGGGGGTGTAAACTTTTGAACAGGATGATCAGTGTAAATTATTACCTTACACACTAAATATTGTTTCTCTCCCAGTTTCTATCATGTTGATCATTGCGAGCTTACGATCAGATACAATCTGGATAAAACACAGCTGAGGCCATTACTCTGGCTCTGCTAAATCGATTGTACATTTCCCCATTACATCCCAGCATTAAATATGAATGAAACCCACAGTTAAGAATGCAGATATGCAGAACTGAAAGTAATGTCTGTGCAATTTTCTCTGTGGATTTTTCTATGTTTTACAAAATATATATTTATTAATTATTTTTTTTCTATAATTGTTTTGAGGTTTGTGTGGCAATTATACAGTTGTAGAGGCTTTATAACGTGTTCGGGTGGAGGGAACAAATAGCTGTTTGTAAATCAAGGCAGGTTGGTTGAAATTATGTTATGGGTGGAGATGGTTTCGTGTGTAGTTTGGGTGAAGTTTTGTTTGTGCAAAGATACAGTATTACAACACGGACTACACCCCTCACTGTTTAACTTCTACAGTTACAAGAGGTAATATGTTCCAGGATTTATAGTTCATGGTCATCTGTAGGCGTTTGCTGATTTTCAGTTTCTTTGTCATGACAAAATTGCATAGTTTTATTTTGCTAAGCAAAATAAAGTATTTTTAAAAATACCGCATGTTCATCTGTATGTACAAGTATTGGAGCAAAAGACTGTATGTAAAAACATGTTTCTAGTGAGGACGTTGTGTGTATTTATTAGTTTTGAAGTTCCCTTTCCTGTCTGTGGTGCATAAAGTGCTGTTCCTCAAGCCCACAAAAAGAGCAAATAACTGACAAAGTGTTCTATAGTGCTTTTAGTAGAAATAGTGGATGTGCACCACCAAATTAATACAGCTTCCTGTAACATCACATGGGTTTTATGATCTACAGTAGGTTGATCTACAAAAGGGTAAAGGGGTGGACGTTTGGTTTGAACATGCCTCTTAGCGGTTGTTGGCCAATAAAATGTGATTAAACAAACTATGTTGACAAACAGGATTAGCCAGTCATCATCTTGCAGTTTTCCCATTTCTGTTTTTTTATAAACCAGACTGAATATAGGCATGTGGATGTAACGGACGATGAATTACTGAAGGTTTACTGCAGGAAGGGGGGGGGATGAGCATACATTGGTGCTTGAAAATTTGTGAACCCTTTAGATTTTTTATATAACATAACACACATGTCTGCATACTTATGACCTAAAATATCATAAGATTTTCACGCAAGTCCTAAAAGTAGACAAGGAGAACCAAATTGAACAAGTGAGGAAAAAATATTATACTTGGTCATTTATGTAATGAGGAAAATGATGGGATTACATATCTGTGAGTGACACAAGTACTGTATGTGAACCTCTAGGATTAGCAGTTAATTTGTCATCCCATTTATTGAAATCAGGTGTGTGAGCACCATGTCTTATTTAAATAATGGGGATCTACCAAAGGCTGATCTTCACAATGCGTTTTTGGACGTGTGTCATGGCAAACAAAGATGTCTGAGGACCTCAGTAAGAGTTGTTGATGCAGATCAGGCAGGAAAAGGTTACAAAACCATCTCTAAAGAGATTGGACTCCACTAATCTACAGTCAGACAGATTGTGTACAAATGGAGGAAATTCAAGACCATTGTTACCCTCTACAGGAGTCGTCGACCAACAATGATCACTCCAAGATCAAGACGTGTAATAATCTGTGAGGTCACAAAGGAACCCAGGGTACCTTCTAAGTAACTAAAGGCCTCTGTCTCACTGGTTAATGTTCATGTGTCCACCATCAGGAGAGCACTGAATAACTATGGTGTACATGGCAGGGTTGCAAGGAGAAAGCCACCGCTTTCAAAAAAGAACACTGCTGCCCCTTTGCAGTTTGCTAAAGAATGTGGACTTCTGACTTAGAAGGCTATTAGAAAAATGTTTTGTGCACGGATGAGACTAAAATAGAACTTTTTGGTTTAAATGAGAAGAATTATGTTTGGAGAAAGGAAAACGCTGCATTCCAGCATAAGAACCTCATGACATGGTGGTTTTAGTATGATGGTTTGAGCATCTGGGCCAGGACAGCTTGCCATAATTGATGGATCAATGAATTCTGAATTATACCAGAAAATTCTAAAGGAAAATGTCAGGATATCTGAATGTGAACTGAGAATGTATAAAGAAGAATAAAATTATTATAGTTTTGGAATGGCGAAGTCAAAGTCCTCACCTTATATCCAATAGAAATGTTGTGGAAGGACCTGAAGCAAGCAGGAAACCCTAACAGCGGGCTAAAATTCCTCCAATCTGATGTGCAGGACTGATCTAAGCACATCGTACCCCGTTCCACAAGCACTAGTTGGCTCTCCCCGATCACACATCTACCAACCAGGGAGGGTGAAAGCTAGCATGTGCTTCCTCCTATACATGTGAAGCCACTACTTCTTTTCGTTCTGCATCACAGGACAGTTTACCACACACAGTGTATTGGAATGGCAAGGCCAGTTCATTTGTTTTTGTTATATACTGAAGGCATTTGGGTTTGAGATGGGGGATCAGAATTTCAGCTTTCATTTCCTGATGTTTAACACCTCTAGCTATAAATAAGTTTGAACCCACCCATTTTTCAAGTGATCAGAAATATTGGAACACGTGGCTGACGGGGGTTTCTTATTGCCCAGGTGTTACCTGTTTAAATTGAATTAAACAATTACTAGCTCTGTTTTAAGGCTCATGGTTTAGCTGTAGACCCCAGGATAGACTCAGGACCTGCTGGAAAGTTCTCCCACTTGGATTGGGAATGTCTGGGGATCCCTTTTGGATGAGCTGCTGGCTGGGGATGCAGTCACTCTGTTGCCACCATGACCCCCAGCAGGAATTGCGGAAGGAAAATAAGTTATACTCTAGGTATTTAACCAGTCAATTCACTCTCCTTCTCTTTTCAGGAACTCTGTGATGACCCACACCTGTTTGTCAATGGCATCAGTGCTCATGACTTGCAACAGGGGCAATTGGGAAACTGCTGGTTTGTAGCAGCCTGTTCGAGCCTTGCTTCCAGAGAGGCCCTGTGGAACAAAGTGAGTGTCCTCATATCTGTCTTCATGTCCTGTCTTTGTCTTCATGTTTGTCCAAAAATTAGGGGGTGGGTGAGAAGTCAAGTTCTGTCATGCCATGTATTTGGTTAGTGGATAGATTGGGCAGTTACTAGCAGAGTACACAGTAGAGTTCCAAAGTACATACCAAACCAGGATCTACTGAGTCACCAGTATGAGAATGACAATTTGATCAATATATGTATGATGGCGAAAGGGCTTAAAGTCAAGCAACCATTATTAGCTACTAATTCCTTTCTTGGTAGATTCAACTGCGACGCATGGTGGGGGCCGTTTTTTCTTTCTTTATTTTACAGTGACCTAACGGCAGACATGAAGTAGTAGGTTATAAAGCATATATATATTTTATTTTTGTATATTATTATTATTATTATTATTATATTTATTTATTTATTTTTTGCAGCTGTAGAGAATCCAGTTAACAATATCAAAACTATTGTGTACAAAGAACACCACCTGTGATATTTATTAATTGATTTATTATGCAGTAAGTTTAGAAAATGTTTTTCCAATGTCCAGTTTCGGTAAGCCTGTGCCCATTGTGGCCTCAGGTTCCTATTTCTGATCCTCGTGTGGTCTTTTACTGTTGTAGTCCATCTGCCTCAATGTGTTGTGCCATCTGAACTATGGCAAAAGGTAAACTATGAAAAATCTATATAAACTATGGCAAAAGATGTAGCAGTTATCATTTGAAACTCAGTTAATAGCACTTTCTTAGTTGTTGCTGAGGGGTTCTTACATTGATACTCCTCTATTACTCTGGTGTGTGTGTGTGTGTTATTTTTATTTATTTATTTATATATATATATATATATATATATATATATATAATATATCTCCTGTACTTTTCTTTACATGCCTGTTTTGCTCCCATTTTTTGAGAAAGCAACACCCATCGTAGTGTGACTGGGCTTTCATTTTTGTGCCGTATGTTGCTTTCCTTTTCTTGTTTATGCTTCATTACTTATGAGTCAGATAAAGTCGCATTAAACTCTGTGTCATTGCCCCTCCAGGGGCCTCATTTGCTCTCTACATTAATACTCATGTGCTCCTCTATCTCAGTGTAATATGAACTAAACATCCTGAACCCTGACTCGACCATGTCTGTTTCCAGGCACTGGCTTTTTGTTTAGTTTCAAGCATTTAAATGGTGTTTAAGAACAGTTTGGGGTATCTGTAAAAATAATAATAAAAAACGTCTCTTCACTGACATGTTTGCTACAGATGTTATGTATTTCTGTTATGCTTTAACTGTAATGATTTTTCAGACCTAGTGTGCACTAAATAAATAGCTTGTTAATTGAAAACAGTTTTGACTGTCGTTCCTTCATGCGCATCGCTTTTTTTTTCTTTCACTGCTCTGTTGAAGTTGATAAGACAGAAAACACATCCTGTCACCTTCCAGAGAAACTGCAATGCCCAAAAGCAGTCCGTCCCAAAACAACAACAAAACTGTGATCTCGGTTGCAGAAATTTAATGTGGTCTTCAAATAAACTTTTTTTTTTAATAAACAGTTTTGTAAGCCTCCTTTTCCTAGTCATGGTTTATGAATGCTCCACCAGATTTTTCAGTTCACGCTCCACAAGTTTGTGTTCACCATTCTGGCACAAACCGCTCATGTGGGCAGGCCTAATGCTGATTTAATCTCATTGGCTAGTGAGATTTGGATGAACAGCTCCCTGACCTGGAAGTACAGACTACAGTGGTTGAATTTTGGAGAGTGTTCTAGATGTGTTTCTCTGTATAGTTAGTGTTTGTATTTTGTAGTTGAAATCTCATACTTTCTTGGTCAGTATATTAGTTCAGCGGGACACCCGAGCTGTCGATCCAAATCTCAATAGCCACTGAGAGTTAATCGCTGTTAAGCAAGTTTGCATCTCAAGTATGTACTAGTTATGAATCTCTGCACATTTTATTTTCCGGTGCATGCTATAGAAATTACCGGATTCTTGTGTAGTCCTGGAAATGCTTGAAAAGGCACTTGTTTATCGAGTATGGAAATTCAGACAGCGTTTGAAAAGTAAATTAGTGGGATGCACTATGTCCCACTAGGGCCCTTTTGTCTACGGGGGGTGTTCCTCACTGCTGATTTGTGGTGTGCGTGACATGTTTTGTCCAACATGTTTTGGCCTAATAATGAGTGACAGGTTTTGGGCACAGTGCCAGGAAGAGACACGTTGCATACCATGCCATTTCCTATAGGAAACAAAACGTTTCCTGTTGGCATCAGTGTATACGCTAAACAATTATTGACCTACTTTAGCTTTCTTGTTGTTGTTTCTCTGTTCACTGCCCTTTTTTTTTTTTTGAAAGTGGTGTTTAAAAATATTTTTTTATTGTATCTCCTAATACATTCAGCCCTTAGATCAAATGTCACTGAAAAACCACTAAACGATATTACGTATTTTAAGGCTGTTGAGTTCTTCTAAGCATAGGCCAGAGTAATGCAAAGTTTTACAGTGTTTTCATTCCTTATTTACACAATTGTCCTCCAAAAATATTTCTATACAGGCAAAAGATGTGTTAATGAACTGCTCAGTGGCTGTTTAATTTGAGAAACTGAGGTTAATAAACATTCTCAAGACTTTTCGCTGTACTGTACACATAGGATCAAAATGCATTTTCTCTGCAGCTTTATATGGAGGAGTGTTATAGAGTGTTGTGAGTGCAACTCCTGAAATGTGTCTCAGCTCTGGTGGATTTCTTTCTTTTTTTCTTCTTCCTACCCCCCCCACACACACACATTTACTCCTCTAATCTCTTGGCTCCTCCTTAGTTCCATTGTGGGGTTTCTCTCTCCCTGGTTTGCACCTCAGTCCCTCCTGAGGTCTCATTACTGTCGTCTCTCTAGCACATCTGTACACGTTCATCTCCTTCTTTCCCTGAGGAGCCAGTCATTGTTATGCTTTCCTCTGCTTACACAAATATATGTATGCAGGTAGTCCTCAGGGTTTTCTGTTATCTTCTTGCTACTTATTTGTTGTCTTCCCCTTTCTTCCCAGTGGAGGAGGCTGTCATGCCTGTTTCTGTGGGTGTCTGGTCATAAGGAGTTGTGGCTTAAGTGCTTGTCGGCCCCAGTGAAGGCGGTGTTTATTCTGCATTTATTAATCTCCGTGAAGGGGGTGTGGCTTCGCTCCAATTTTCCTTATCATTTAAAATCTAACTACAAACTTATTGCAGTGAGCTTTGGCTGCTTTAAATATATTTTATATGCATACATTATATGCCCAAAAGTATGTGGACACCTGACCATCACACCCATGTGTGAGCCTTCCCCAAACTGTTGCCACAATTGCATAGGATGTCTTTGTATGCTTTATCTTTAAGGATTTCTCTTTCCTGGAACTGAGAGGCCCAAATCTGTTTCAGCATGACAATGCCCCTGTGTACAAAGCGAGTTCCACGAAGACATGGTTTCCCAAAGTTGGCGTTCAAGTTCTTGCGTGTTCTGCACAGCCTTGCCCTCAAATCCACCTTTGGGATGAAGTATACGCTAAGTGCTTACCAGGTCTCCTCGCCCAACAACAGTTTTGCACAGAAAAAAACCCATGTCAACGTTTATTGGACAGTGCAGCTTCTGTTTATCATCATTGGTAGACCTCTCAAAATGGTAGAGCCCCATAGCAAACTGCCAGTCACAGAAACGCTGCTAATGTTGACTGGATTTTAGAAAATTCTTTTGATGTTCATACTTATGAGGAGAGACTGAAAAAAAAATTAAAGGAGAGGGGTGACCAAAGCCCAAGATTTTAATTCAAATGTCAGGGAGCAAAATAAGTTATTTTAACAGCCTTGGTCTAGTGAAATTCATTGGCTATGTTTATTATTAGATTTGTATCAGACGGTGGATGTGCCGCATAAGTCTCTGTGAATGAGAAGTGATCGTGTTAGAACGTGAGTGTTAATATAAACCTGTCATTCATGTTAAATGTATATTTTATATTGTCCTAAACAGTCAGATGTGCTTGGGTCTCAGTAAGGGTATAATATATAATACTGGGTATAATGTATAATACTGTTTATAATTACACAAAAATCCTTTGACTTGTCCCTGCTTTCGAATGTCATATAGATTGATGGTGAAATCTGTGATGTTTGTCCACACTGTCTGCCTTAGGCAGGACATGATGATGAGCTGTAATATTGATCAAAGTGTACAGTGACCTAATGTCTGATAGGACTGACCTTGAAATGAGTGAACAACTGACAGTCTGACAGGGTTTCTACACACTCACACTCTCTCTCTCTCTCTCTCTCTCTCTCTCTCTAATTAAGAGAGTGACACTGAGACATAAGTTGATGACAAATATTTTAATTGATCGGAATGTGTTATGTTTTACATGTGTCTTATATTTTCAGCTTTTCATAAAATGAATCACAGTTTAAGCAGAACGTTGGAGTTAGTGGTAATATAATCTAATGTATTTCTCTGTGAACACAGTCTATAGTATAAGTGAAGTATTACAGTACAGGGTTTGTTAAAATGCTCCATAACTCCATTATATCGAATGCTCTGTAATCTCAATAAGCATTTTAAGGAACTCTATATACTTTTCACACAAAAATAACTCTAATTAAAGCAGCGGTTTGGATGGTGTGTGTATGTATACACATCACGTTAATTCAACATTAACTTAGTCTGATTTTTTAACTTACAACAACCACATTCACTATTAATTCATTCTCTAATTGACAGATATAAAAGGGGAGAAGTGCTAATTAGTGAACTTAAGCATTAGTATGTTTCAGAAAAATATTACATCATAGACTTCCCATTCTTCCAAACTCAACCCGGCCTAAGCGCTCCTCTTGAACACCACCGAGCACTTTACACCGTCCTTCTCCACTCCCTCCTTGAAGGCGAACAGGAAGTACATGACCTTTCTGACCTTGGCCAGCTCAGCGATCCTCTCTCCAAACTCCTGGATGTCAGCCTCCAGGCATTTAATGGGCACGTCGTCTGGGTCACCGGCCGTCCTCCAAAACTGGCCCGTGGGCTCCAGCAGCTGGCGCGTCATGAGATTGGTGAGGTCGGGTGTCCATAGCTGTGAGATGCCTGTAACTGAAAGACGGCCTGTCCCAGTTATGGTCACATTCCAGTGAGAAAAGGTCAGTTCCTGGTCGGTGAAGTCCAGCCGGTACACCGCCTCATGGGGCAGAAGCAAGCGCTCACCATCTTGCCTCTTCTGCCCACGCTGCTGCAGAAACTGAACCCTCAGCCTCATCACCTCGGTCAGCTGCAGGTCCTCAGTGAACTCCAGCTCCATCACACTCTCAGAGCCCATGACTGAAATAGTTTCTCTGTGTGTGTGTGTGAATGTCTGTCTGGGAGCTCTCTACTTTTCCTTCTCTTTCTGTCCCACACTTTTCTACCCCGCCCCATCCTCTCTGTCTGCTCCCAGAGGGCAATAAGCCTAATTTTGCTGAGGACTGCATTGATTTGGTTTCATATGCACTAGTGGAATACAGGAGCGAATAGTGGCTTCATGGTTGGTGTGTGATGTGTTGCATCACTAAGCAACAGAAGGCTAATGACGTGCAAAGCAGCAGCTTACCGGTTCTCCCCTAGGCACTTCTTGACAATTGAGAGTTCCACAACAATGATCTTTCCTACAAGTGAGGTTTAAGTGTGTGTAAATGAGTAAACATGAAACTAATGAAGTCTGTCAGGTGTGGAGGAAGAATATGATCATACATTTTGTGTTGAGTTCTACTGTTAGCATTCATATTAACGTGTCCTCTTTACTGACTTTCATAACAGCAGTACTTATCTGTCATACTTTGCTCTAAATGAAGCACAGAACTGTGAGAACTTATTTATGAAGAATATATGTGCTTTTCTCTTTAGGTGATTCCAGACTGGAAGGACCAGGAATGGCAGAAGGACAAGCCAGGGGATTACGTCGGGATCTTCCACTTTCGGTTTTGGCGTTTTGGAGAGTGGGTGGACGTGGTCATTGATGATCGGCTGCCCACCACCAACGGCCATCTGATGTACTGCCATTCTAACGACAGCAATGAGTTCTGGAGCGCACTGGTGGAAAAAGCCTACGCCAAGCAAGTGAAATCTGTTATTTTATTAAAGGGCAATAGTAACGTGTGTGGCATAGCACTCGAGATTCCTACTGCATTCAGTTAGCCTGTATTACTTGCTGTTATTTAATTTAATTTAAATTGCCACTGTCTTGACAATGCCGTCTAACAGTCAAACACAGTTAAACACAGTAGCATTATATTTTGCACTACTTCTAGGCATAATGTTTTTCCCCAGATGTACTGTATGTAGATGAAGTAACAGACAAAACTGGACTTGAATTTCATAGCACCTGCTAATTTCGACCTCTTTCTGACCGTCCAGGATTTATGGCTGCTACGAGGCTCTGGATGGCGGAAACACAGCCGATGCACTGGTGGATTTTACTGGAGGCGTCTCAGAACCCATTGACCTGGTGGAGGGTCGCTTCAATCAGGACGAAGAAGCACGCAACCAGCTGTTTGAGCGCATCCTCAAAGTCCACCACAGAGGAGGCCTCATCAGCTGTTCCATCAGGGTGAGTTTGCTGTAGCTGACTGAAAGAGTTTGTGTTAACTTTTATGTTTGTGCGCAAAAGAAATACTAGACTTACTTATTTGATTCATATTAGTTAGTGTTAAATGATCTCTTATTGACTAATATCTGATGTTGAGTTCATTAGTATACTCATTTTCTTGAGATGTGTACACCTGTATTATTTTGAAGTTGCAAACAATGTAACTCTTAAATTTATCAGTTATAAAAATAAATAAAAAACTTATCTTAAATTATACTTCGAATAATGTAATCTGTGCGTGTTCCCAGGCGACTTCTCAGGATGACATGGAGGCTCGGCTCGATTGTGGTCTGGTCAAAGGTCACGCGTACGCAGTGACGGATGTGCACAAGGTGCGTCTGGGTCATGGCCTGCTCGCCTTCTTCAAGTCTGAGAAGCTCACCATGATCCGCATGAGAAACCCTTGGGGGGAGAAAGAGTGGAACGGGCCTTGGAGTGACAGGTTGGTGCAAGCCTGCCCTCTGCAGGAAAAAGGGCAGAAGATACTTCCCTTTTTCCTCTAGTTTTATTTATTGACCAAGTATGTTTTGTATACAAACAGGAAATAAGACTAGAATAAGAAAGAAGGTAAAATGAATAAGGTGCATATTAATGATTAGAACATCTAATGGTTTGTACAGTATGTATTAGAAAAAAGAGTACAGATCAAGGATGTTGACACATTAACCTACTGAACTTCTAATAGACTAAATGCAAAATGCTTTTTTCCCTCTTCCTGTCTAGCTCAGAGGAATGGCAGAAGGTCAGTAAGAGTGAACGGGAGAAGCTGGGAGTAACTGTGCGAGATGATGGTGAATTCTGGTAAGAGACTCTTTGAGTGACTCATTTTACATATTTTATTAATTTATTTTTTTTTAAACTTTTTTGTCAAATGTCCCTCTTTGAAAATCAGATGTTATATAATATGCTAATAATGCTGCCTGATAGTAAGTAGACAATGCTTTTTCTGTAAAGAAAGAGATCAGTGGGTTATCACTTCCTTCTAATGCAATGCTCACAGTGACAAAACAATAGGTGCTTATTCATTTATAGAAGTGAATGAATCGAACTGAGATTTTCAATTTGGAAAAACAGTCAGTGATGTGGCTGCATAGATTTACAAGCCTAGATTCAGTTCAAAAAGGGAAAGGGTTAAAAAATGACTGCACACAACAAATCAATGGCCATGTTTCCGTCCAGGTTGCGAATTTAACTTATGTGAAAAATTTTAATATTGCATGAAGCATTTGCGAATAAAGTACCGTTGCTTTGTGTTCAAGAGAAAAAAATGGTCATTTCTGGGGAAACTGACACAAAGTATTAATACAAATGGAAGTAGTTGCAACCAGGGAAGTCACTGTGGCTTCCCAAGTATAATAAATTACTTGCACTACAGAGCGCTCAGGGGAAACGGTGTCACAAACCTTGTGCCTGATGCCTGATGTTTGGGAATGGAATTGTGAGACAGTTCTGGGAGATAATTATACAAAATCATTGTGATAAACTTTGGCTCAGGCATTTCAGAATGACAAAAACTGCATTTAAGATGCTGTGCAACGAGATACGACTGCTGGTTACTCTGGTCTATGCTGACACATCGTGCCCCAGGACGGCTGGTTAGTCTGGTCTATGCTGACCCACTGCGACCCTGTTCCTAAAGCAAAACGCATTGCCATTGCACTGTATTAGAAATTCATTCTGTAAATGTGTTTCCATTGTAGTTTATGCATATGTCTTTTTATCGAATCAAAAAAGTTTTTGTTTTGTTTTGACCCCCCATGTGCATTTTAAAGATTTTATTTTCATCTGGTGTTTTGATCCAGAATATTTTGAAAATACGATATCCCAAAATTCGTATAAAATATGCTAGTCAAAAGCTAGTCAAAGCTTTGGAAATAGATCAATTTCAACAAACTCTCAGGAGGAATTTTTTATAAAAGCCCTGCTATATGTAAAACTTTTAACACTGTGAAACAACACACTCGTTATCACTCATGCTATAGCAGCTATAAACAGTTTCCTCACCAGCCTCTCTTCTTTTATTATTATTATTATTATTATTATTATTATTATTATTATATATTTTTAAATAAGACAAAAAATGTAGCTTGTCATGGTGCCAGGGCTCCGCAAAGTCCTCTGTGATGAAGACTCTCCCATGGTGGAAAACTTATTGGGATATATGGATCAGGACAAATTGGGGAATAAGGTATCATCCTTTTTGCTAAATTACACATCTGCTGTTCATGTAATCCTGTTCTAACAGCTTTTTTGCCCTCTTCCTCCATTTCAGGATGACCTTTGACGATTTCTGTAAGCACTTCACAGACCTGATCCTGTGCCGCCTCATTAACACGTCATACCTGAGCATCCATAAGACCTGGGAAGAGGATGTGAAGTTTGGCTCCTGGTCTCATAACGATGATCCTCTGAAGAACCGCTCTGGAGGCTGCATTAACAACAAAGCCACATACCTTCAGAACCCACAGGTGTGTGTATGTGGTGTGTAAGCACGTGTTCATTTAATCTAAAGGTATAAAAATCAAAATGGAGCCATCCAAAATGAATCAAAAAATACTTCAAACAACACAACAAAATTTGTCAGTGATTTATTTTGCCTCTAGGGGCCTCTCTTGTACTGTATAATGACGGCGGACCCTTCTCGGTTCCTTCCGCAATGGACACAACCGGGAAAATCGGGTTTGCCGGTGTGGCAAAACCGATCAGTCAGTCGACCTCTATAGCAGAGTGATGCAAACAGTAAAATTTGCCAGTGCTGTTATGCTAAATATCAGCAGTCTTGGAATGTTGCTTGTACAATCAAATTAGAGGACCAGATCTAACAGGTGTACAATGTTGTGGTGGTGTTGTTGTTGATGCATCTGATTGTGCTTTTCCCCAGTATGTGTTTGATGTGAAGAAGCCAGAGGATGAAGTTATAATCTGCCTACAGCAGAAAGATAAAAGATCTCGACTTAAAGAAGGCAAAGGAGAGAACTTTGCAATGGGCTTCGACATTCAAAGGGTATACGCATATATCAGTATCCTTGTGGAGGACCTTCTGTAATTATTAATGCAGTTATTTAAAGCGGCACGTACTATACACTCAAAACTAATCCCAGTAACCCAAAGGGGAAAAAAAAAACGTTCCCTCATGGGGACAAGCCAGATGACTCAAGGCAGTCACATTTCTTATCATTGTAGGGACATCTTTGGTCCCTTCCATGATATAAAAACATGCACACACATACTTCTAAACATGAATAAACACACACACAAAAGAGGGATGTCACTCTCTTGATCCTTACTGTATTTAATGACACCATAATATGAGACACTTAACTACTTATATACTTATATAGCAAATTACAACTGTTCAACTGTTGTTTGCTTTTCACCCTTTAGGTGGAGCTGAACAGGATCTACCGCATGCACAAAGCACAGCAGAAGCTGTACAGCTCCGTCTACATCAACTCTCGCAGCGTGTTCCTGCGCAAAGACCTGAAAGAAGGTCGATATGTTATCATCCCAACGACCTTTGACCCTGGACAACAAGGAGACTTCCTGCTACGAGTTTTCACAGATGTGACTTCAGAGTGCAAGTAATAATTCACCCAGTTCTCCTCTCCTAGCTTTGGGTTATGCTTGCATCTCTTTATATAAGCCCTATGCATTTATAATATAAAAAACACAACACTGACTTCATGCAGATCACCTATGTCTCATTACATTATTTTGTGTCTCAGGGAACTGACCCTGGATGAGCCTCCACAGACGTGTTGGACAGGTCTGTGTGGTTATCCACAGCTGGTCACGCAAGTGCATGTGATGAAGGCCGTGGGACTGGAGGGCCAGGACTCTGACGGATGTACATGTTTTTACTTCTGTATTGTTTATAATGGTTTCAAAAACTACACAGATGTTTGACTGACTCTGTGGCTCTCTTTGCAGCATGTGACCCATACGTGATCATCAGCTGTGAAGGGGAGAAGGTGCGTTCACCTGTGCACAAGGACACACTGAGTCCTGAGTTTGATGTGAAGGCGCTCTTCTACAGGAAGAAACTCAAAGAGCAGATACACATTCAGGTAACAGGTTGAAGCTGTGTTTCATATCGCATATTTTGTGTACCAAAATAAATTAGATTAATGGCTGTTCCTTTCGAGACAGGATCTCTTTCTATATAATCTTTAAATATTAAAGGGTACATAGATGGATGGGTGAGAAGATGGGTAGATGGATGGATAGGTGGGTAGAAGACTGGGTGAGTTGATTGGGTAGGTAGGTAGATGGATGGGTGAGTGGGTAGATGGATAACTTTTTATATAAATGGATATGTTAATGGATGGATGAATTTGACACAAAAAATTACATACTTTTAATTACATTTATGGCATTTGGTAGACATCCTTATCCAGAGCAATTTATCTCATTTATACATCTGAGCAGTTAAGGGCCTTGCCCAAGAGCCCAACAGTGGCAGCTTTGTAGTGCTGAACTCTGATTTAAACTCATGACCTTCCATTCAGCAGTCCAAAGTCTTAACCATTGAGCTACCACTGCATATCTTACTTTTTAAAATTATCAAAAGGATAAAAATATAACAAAGCTTTGAGGGACATTGAGGTCCTCTAAAGATATTATATGGAAAGCAAGGCACAAGAAGCATGATAATTGTGGTTGGAAAAGTGAAAAACAAAATAAACTGAAAACCTGCTTCAGATTATAAATCACTGTCTCAATAATTCATTGTCTCCCCACAGATTTATAACAAAAATGTCTTGTCTGACTCATTCCTGGGTCAGGTGACACTGATGGCAGATGTTTCAGACCTGCAGAAGGATCACACACTCCATCTGCAGGGCAAAGGCAGTCATAAGAAGAATGATCTTCCGGGCATGCTCTTTGTGAGCCTTATCACCAGCAATGTTCTCACCAATATCTGAGAACATCCAGGTCAGCCGAAATCAAAAGGATCATGCAGATAAGCTTCACCGGTGTCTGGATTTGTCTGTTCTACGTGAAGCTTTGATAATATGGAGAACACTTTTCTTTTGTGGCTGTAGTTTACATATTGCATACTTCAGACTTTTCTAACCACCTATGTCTGTAGTGGGGTTTTACAGGTTTAAAAATAATGGCCTTAATGAATTCTGTTTACATGATCTCTTGGACCAAAAACAGTGTGCTATTATATTGCCAATTGATACATTTCTTCCTTATGTATGTGGAATTCTACTGTATGTAACACTTAATGCCACTATTCAGCCAAGGAAAGCAATTCCTCCAGTATATATTCCCTGATGTTGGAAAAAGTATGAGTTTCCATTGCCAATTAATCATCCAGTGTTTTTATCATCTGTTTAATAGCCATTAAATGTTAAAAACTGGACAGTAATTAAACATGTTTACATAATATTAGCACTCAGGAAACTGCACTATAGCTAAAGGTGTTATTAGTGCTGTCATCATATAGCCTTTTAGACCCAGGCTTAAATTTACATTCTGACCTAGACTGATCCTGTGGAACACACAACCATCAATAGGGAAATAGTGCCTCAACTGGAAAATTCACACCAGTGCTCATAATATATACTTTATAGGTGCCTTCCACGATAGATAATTTTAGAGTTCTTTCGCTATCTGTCCCAAAGTATACTGTGTGATTAATTCACTTTATGAAGTTGGGTCAGTTTAGAGTTGATTTGCTTTCTCAGTATGGGTGTAATCGGACCGAGACAGCCTTTCTCAGATAGTCCTGGGCCAGCTATTTTAGTCCCTTTCTGAGTTTGATTGAGCTGTTTCACCTGCACAAACAACACCAAAGTGGAAAACACGCCAGGGTTCAGTTCAAACGGGCTATTGTACATGTGAATGCATCCTTGGTTTACTATTCTGGGGGCCAGGAGGTACTGGGGCAGAGCTTGTTCTACTGAACTTCACTGCCTGGACAATGCAGCCGTACAAGGCATTTTTATAATTCTATTTTTAAAAGACATGCAACGACTAAAGCTTGTATTATATGATTTAGCACCACAATTTCCATAACGTGTTTGTTTTTATACAAGTGATGAGTAAGTATATGAGTGTATTTTGTATGTTTGGTTGGCAAGACTCGAAGATGGCAAAGAAGGAAAGGCGATGTGTGCTGATTAGAACCAAAGCAGCTGTGCTGACACTTTCTCTGACCAAAACGACCACTTGGTGGCAGTACACAATCAGAAAACCTCAAGGGTTCTAAAGAGTGTTTATCCCTCTTGTAGAAGCTTCTGTTTTATTGAGGTCTCTTGTTTACACTTCTGTTTACTCTCTTTCTTTTAAGTGAAGCATTTGATATGTAGTATGTAATATGTCTTGCTCTTTAAATATGGAATTTGTTGTTTTTTAGCACATATGGAAAAAAATGTCTGCCAAACAAGTACATTCTCTTTTGACAGACATTATGATGTTGATGCAAACATTTCAACACATGTGGTGATCTCTTGAGGCTAAATTAGTGGGACATTATACATTATAATGTACCTTGCATTCATGGATAAGGGTAAAGCTGAGTCGTATGCATGCAACGAAATTCCTACCAACGGAAAATAAATAAATAAAGTGCTGTTTTGTATTTTTAGTCACTAAAGAAATTTTCTGTCAAATATTGTGCCTTTAGTCTTGCATCACACAACATTGCAAAAAAAAAATGAGGCTGAATTGTTTTAATGATCAGATTATGAGGTATGACCTGTTTCTTCTATCGTTTTACCATTTTATACTTGTGTATGTGTACCCAGAGTATAAAGTTAAATCTGAAATAAAGTGAACTGGAGTAGTGGATTTGCACTGTAATTTCATTACTTTTGTCACTGTTGTTTCTAGCTCTAACAAGTAACATGTTTTAAAACGTACATTTTGTAAAGTGTTTAAACTTTTGACTGGTCTTCATATACTGTTTGCCAGTATTTATTACGTGGTTCCAAATATACCTAAGTTATCTATTATCTCAGTTTTGGTTTTGATTTCTGAATGAGAAATACTTTTTCACAGCACCTAAGATAAAACAAAGGCAACGTGAGTAAACACAAAATACAGTATTTAAATGATGGTTGTTGATTGAAGCAAAAAAGGTATTCAATACCACCTGGGCCTGTGTGAAAATTTATTTGCACCCGTAGTTAAGTCCCCAAATCTATGAAACTGCATTCCTCATGAGGTTCAGCTGGACTAGACACAACCAGGCCTGATTATTGCAAACCATCCATCCATCCATCTTCTACCGCTTACTCCTTTTCAGGGTCACGGGGAACCTGGAGCCTATCTCAGGGAGCTTCGGTCACAAGGCAGGGTACACCCTGGACAGGGTGCCAGTCCAGATTACTGCAAACTCTGTTCAATCAAATCAACACATAATATAGAACTTTTTCAACAGTATGAAGTTAGTTAAAAGGTTTTACACAGTAACGCACTATGCCAAAATTGAAAGAAATTCCAGAAATCATGAAGAAGAAGGTGATTGAAATGCATCAGTCTGGGAAAGGTCACAAAGCTATTTCAAAGGCTCTGCGACTCCAAAGAACCACAGTGAGAGCCATTATCTCCAAATGAAAAAATGCACTGCAGTGGACCTTTTCCAGAATGGCTGACCTTCCAAAATTCCTCCAAGAGCACAGCAATGATGCATCCAGGAAATCACAAAAGAGCCAAGGACAGCATCGAAGGAACTACAGGATGCTCTTGCATCAATAAAAGTCACTGTTCATGACTCCACTATCAGAAAGACATTGGGGAAAATGGCATCATGGAAGAATTGAGGTGAAAACCACTGCTAACCCTGAAGAAAATTTAAGGCTTGTCTGAATTCTGCCAAGACACACCTTGATGATCCTCAAAATTTTGGGGAGAATGTTTTGTGGACTGATGAGTCAAAAGTACACTGTTTGGGAAAACAGCGGTACCATTACATCTGGTGTAAACCAAACACCAAATTCCACAAAAAGATCATACCTTGGGTCAAGCATGGTGGTGGAAGTGTGATGGTGTGGGGATGCTTTGCTGTTTCAGGGCCTGGGAAATAATTGAAGGAAACATGAATTCTGCTCTTGACTAGAAAATTCTAAAGGAGACTGTCTGCTCTTCAGTCCGTAAGTTGAAACTCAAACGCAACTGGATTATGTAATGAGACCATGAGCCAAAGCATAGGAGTAAGACCACCTCTGAATGGCTCAGAAAAAGCTAATTAAACTTTTTGGATTGGCCTAGTCAAAGTCCTAACTTGAACCAATTGGGATGCTGTGACAGGACCCTAAATCGGAAGTTCATACTCGAAGACCCTCTGATGTGGCTGAACTAAAGCAGTTCTGCAAGGAATAGTGGGCTAAAATTCCACCACAGCGCACAGACTGATCTTGTTATCGGAAGCATTTGGTTGCAGTTATTGCTGTTAAAGGTGGCACATCCAGATTTTAAGTTTAAGGGGGCAATAAGTTTTATAATAATTACATCATATAAAAATGTATGTGAGCCATATAAGTCCCTGTGTAAGCCGTTACTATAGAACTGATAAAGTACTAGAATAAGTACATTAACATATACCTGTGATTTACCTGCACTACACAACAGCACTGTGGTATAAATATGTATACATTACATTCATATACAATATTTAAATACATAGGATGTATTGTATGCAAGAATAAATCAAACTCTTTTTAAAACTTAACTATATATAAAACTGAGAATGGCTCATGGTGTGTTTCTCCATTCTCCAATTGTTAGCCATTCTATTGTACCTCCAACCATTGTGTCCTTTTGAAGTTGGGACTCTTGTTTTATTAATGATCTTAGCTATTTTTACAATGAACGCATTGTTTATTTGGCAGAGTGACACACCCAAACGACCACTCGCTATATACATAGTGATGAAGAAATTGAACTGTTAATTACATGCATATTTATTCCAGTTTTGATATGAGAGGCTGGAAAATGACCCTGTGTGTGTGTTTCCATGCTCGCAGTAAAAGCCAGCGATGTGTAAGTTAGTGAGGATATTGAATGCATGATGGAACCTGTGACCTTTTCCCCCAGGCAAAAATGGTCTCACAGAGATGGGTACCTATGAGGTAGTGCATCTTCGTTTCAGTTTTATTTGTGCTTTTAAATCATTTTGTGATGTGTGTCTACTGTATCAGCGATTTCTCTGAGCCATGGGTGGGGGTGGGGGGTTCAGTTTACCTCCCATGCTGCGCAGCACCCCTGCTGAGTCCCTCCTCCCTCTCAGAGGCTGACCTGCACCCTCCCTCTCTTAATAGGGATCAGAGTTGGAGAATAAAACAGTGGTACAGAGTCACTGCTAATTCCAGTAGCTGTTGGTGGAGGAGACATCACTTCTGAGACATAGATCGAAAGAGAAACTATAAACTTTCCTCATTATCAGTCATCATCCTCACCTACCTCTTCACTCAACTGTATTCCTTAGGTAACCTGAAGAGCAAAGGACCTGATTGGACCTAAAGCTTACTCGGGTATGTTGATTTCTCATTATTTAGTCTCCTTACAGTATGAAAATAATAGCCCCTTCCTGCTTATGATCACATTTCTGTTATTGTCGATATTTCCAGTTTGATAAGACCTTGGACCTTATCCAGTTGGATAAGGCCTTACAAGAACTAAGTAGTGACTTGCAATATGATGTAAATACAGAGTGAAAAGGCGAGTAGGGTGGTGTTAGCCTTCAGATAGCATGGTATGATGTTATATAGTATTTCACCCCACTTTCCCTTCAAATTCTTAGAAGAAACAGTATTATCTTAATATATTGTCATACTAAACGAGTGTTCCTCTTAAAGCACTCAACTCTGAATTCTGTAAAAAGTCATTTTGGTTACTTAGACTTTCAAAGTTTATGTGGCGTCCATGTATGATCAGGCAAAACTTAAAGAATTTTCACAAAGCATTGATATTATTAATGCGTAAACAACACTAACTCTCTAAAAATGTATTCCCATCTCTAAAAGGGTGAATTAAATAGAATCGGAGTTTAATCAACCAATAACTTTGAAGAATTAATGAAACATAAAAACACAGGTTTTGCAAAATCATTTATCAACAGAATTCAACAATTGCCCTTAGACTTACACTATTACTGAG
Source organism: Ameiurus melas (assembly GCA_012411365.1). Taxonomy (NCBI): domain Eukaryota; kingdom Metazoa; phylum Chordata; class Actinopteri; order Siluriformes; family Ictaluridae; genus Ameiurus; species Ameiurus melas. The sequence goes on along the minus strand of CM022754.1, from coordinate 34,477,158 downwards.
TTTCAAGTAAATAGTTTATTTCCTTTCCTGGTTTTTTTTTCAGGGTTCTTTTGTGAGAAATACATTGAAATTCTTTCCAGAGGTAATCATCCTTCGCGATTAGGTTAAAAATCGAACAATAAAAAGAATCGAACAATAGAGGAATACTAAAACTGCAGTGTTTTATGGTATTTATTGTCATCGTCTTTAAAAATATATAAAGTTTGAAAGCAGATACCGTAATACACTGAAAACATCGATAATGAGTTCTATCATCATATCATTCCACCAATACCTTTAAGTTTTGTATTTTAAACTCATGAATGATTGTCATAGTTTTGGTAGCAAGATTCTCTCTTCTTTGTGTCTCCGCTAAGCTCTCATGACTGCAATTTATATCTGTTTCTCTCTCAGGGAATGTTTTTTTTTTGCATGTTTTTTTTTTCTTTTTCTGAGGTTTGCATCAGTAGGATTTATTAGCATATAGCAGGAGACATAAGGAGAGACTCCGAGTCTGTATATGAAAATGTGAGCAGCTCTGAATGGGCGTTTCTTATACCATAGATAGGAATGTTGTTTTGTGGTTGTTTTTTTAAACAGATTTTATTAGCCAGGAAACTAACATGATCCAACCAAACCGCTTTTCAGAAAGGACCATTAAGTCATAATTATTCAGATTTTTAAGTATTCAGCTAGTTAACAGAGAATGTTAACGTTAGCATATGGTTCCTGTTTAGGTATTTTTTAGGGAACCAAATAATAATGTTTTAGGAACGTTCTCTGTAGGTTTTTACTTTTTTTTTTTTTTGTATCCAAAAACTAACCTTACCAGAATATTTCAGAGCAGTTTTTGTAGCAAATTAAAGAGAACTTATACAAAATGTTTTCTAATAGTTTTATTTAGGTTTTATTTTTATAATCATATACAAACCTTCCCAGAATGTTGTGGGAAACAAAAAATTGTTAACTGGGATATGCTAACAGAATTTCAAAGTGGATTTTGAAACTATTTATTATATTATATATTATTTAATATATTGCTGAGGCTAGCTAGCTGGGTAATATAAATTAGCATGTCAGGAGGTTCCTAAGTCATGTTTATATAATATTCATTGCTAATGTTAGCTTCCTGGCTAATAAGCCAACAATTTCTGACAGGATGGTAATTCATATTTATACATTGATCAAATATTTGTTGCTAAGGCTAGCTAGCTGGATAATTATAATAACAGATTTCGAATACTAACTGCTGAAACTAGGTATGGGCTAACACATAAGAGGATCTTAAATCATATTCATGCAGTTGTACAAAATTCATTTAAAAATCATATATTTGTTCAAAATATTCACTGCTGAGGCTGAGATTTCTGACAGGATCTTAAGTCATAGTCATATATTCATATATAATTTTCATTGCTAAGTCATATTCCTAAATATTAATAGTCTTTGCTGCCAGCTAGCTGTTAAACAGTTTAACGTTCTCTAACATGGCGAGCAATCATAAAGTGCCTGCTCAAAAACAAGTGTGTTTAATATGAGTTTAAAGACAATCACATTTGTTCCTAGATCTGTAAGACCATTTTTCCTTCTTTTTCCCTTTTCTTCTCATTCCCTAATTCTTTTCTCTAGTCAACAATTATTTCACCCCTACAGCAAATGCTGAGTTTTTGCAGTGTAGTCTACGAAGAGTGGCCAGCTCCATCCCTCTGACTGGGTGAAATTTGAGCAGGTTTGGTTTTATATGAAAGGACTGAATGTGACTGATGCAGACTTAATTCTATACTGTCATCTCTGTACAGCTAGTGGGAGTGCAGGTTTTCACATTTCAACACTCTCTTGAATTGGGCTAATCTTTTCCTTTGGTTTAAGCAGCTTAAATAGCATTTGAGTTTTACTTCATTAATTTTTAGTATAGTGTCAATGCCACACTCTTTTTGGGCCAACCAGACTACATGCAGGTGGGCAATCTTGTCCAGAAAGGGCCGGTGTGGGTGCAGGTTTTCATTCCAACCAAGCAGGAGCCACACCTGATTCCACCTGTTTAATCAGTTGAGCGTGACTTTCAATAGATTCAGGTGTGGCTTCTGCTTGGTTGGAATGAAAACCTGCACCCACACCGGCTCTTTCCGGATAAGATTGCCCACCCCTGTTTGACATTAGTAGCTATTTAATGTGTCAGGAAGTTACATCTTATTACATCATAGTTTTATTTTTTATGTTGCCATACTCAAGTATGTTGCCATACTTTTCAGTATTCTAAAGTCACTTGGATTTGGGATCAAAAGATGAATATGAGAGAAGATCAGAATTTCAGCTTTCGTTTAGTGATATTTACATCTAGATGTGTTAAACAACTTTGGTAGATAATATTTGGTAGAATATCCCTTGCTTCAATCTGGTGACCCACTGACATCACCAAACTGCTGCATTCTTCTTTTGTTTTGCTTTTCCAGAATTGTCTTCTGTTCTGTTTCTCTTCAGACCACAGACTACATTTTCTCTTGACATTTAAAACAAGGCCACATATTCTACCACACATACTGTTTAAATGTAAACCTGATGGGGGCAGATTCACATGTTTTGCAAAATGACAGGAGCAATCATAACAATTATTAACTACTTAAAAAAAAAAAACTGGCTGCTTACCATTTTCTGTTTGTCAGCATTTTTTTTAGCTCCTCCTATTTCTTTTCCTTTCTCTGCACTCAGCTGAGAGACATATGACAAAGGCAAGTTCTATGTTATGTTTTAATTCAAACACAAATCCAGTGAAGGCTTAAAGTATTATGTAATGATGAGCTGCTAAAATCTGACATCCAAGTCATTACACTTAAGTATAAGGCTGTTAGAGTAAGAGATTTAGTTGTACGAAAGATGTGTTCTTAACTTATTATGTTTTGTCTTAAACAACCGGATTCAGTGCAAAATTAACTCCTACGATACATTGTGCTTTGTGTGCAGTATAGCCCGGTCTGTTTCACTCTGGTCTGCACTCTGTGGCCTTTATGTCCAACTCTCTCTTGGCTTAATTAGACACTGAAATATTAATGACAGTGAGCATGACTCCTCATTTAGCCTGCTCACCCCTGCGTGTCCACACCACATTAACTGCTTGGACATTACTAGGAACCGGTGGATGGGTCATTGCATTGTCTTCCCATTGAGTAAGATGTTCATTTTACATCTGTTATGAGAGAAAAAGGAGAGGATCCTGACAGTACAGTGGTTGCATAGGTTTTGAGTCAGAAATCTGAGAATACCTCACTAAATATTGTTTTAAGATAGTTGACCTATTTATTCTTTAAGTGAGAGATTATAAGATGACATTTTTTTAGACAGCAGACCAATTAGTGAGCCCTAGTGTGTCAATGTGGACCGTATACTTTTGTCACAATGCTACTAGGTAAAATACAGATTTGTAGGAAAACCCACTACTAATGGAAATTAATCGACAAGATGTTTTTAAGTAAACATCACAACAGTACGGCAGTTAGAAAATGATAGTTGGCCTGACTTGATCTTTACAGTGCCCTGTAAAATTTATTTTTTTGGATAAACTTGTTTTGTTTATAGAATTACTTCATATTAATAACTAATGTCACTAAATACCTTACTAGCAACCATCAGACCAAGCATAACTAGCTAATAGCTAGCTAGCTGCATAATTAAATCACATTAGCAAAAAAATACATCATGTTCTTAAGGCTAGAAATGAAAGTAATAGTTAGCTAACTTACATTTCTAGTTTTAGCAAATTTCTAGTTTTTTTTGTATCAGAAATTTATTGGAAATATTAATTTTACACATCATAACACCCCACACAACAACCCCAACAAAACAATCACAGCCAAAACCAAAAGAAAAAGAAAGGGGGAAACAAAAAAACAATAACAAACAAACAAGCAGGAAAAAAAAGGAAAACCAAAAAAAAAAGTATGATTAGTATTTACCGTCTACCTCTCCTCAATCTACATCCAGGGTGCGTACATCATTGAAGTAATTAATAAATTGTTGCCATTTTCCCAAAAATGAATCACCCCTGCCTCTGATGCTATACTTTTTCAAGTTTTAAAAAGAAGATTAAATCTGTAAGCCAGATTGATCTAGAGGGGGGTTGTGAAGAGGTCCAAGACAGCAATATTCTGCGCTGAGCAAATAACGATGCAAAGGCCACAACACTAGCTTGTTTATGGCTCAGGGGCTGACGCTGCGAACACCAAAGATGGCAATTAAAGGACAGACATCTAATTTGATTTTAAGAACGTCAGACATAGTTTTGAAGAAAGTGCTCCAAAAGTTCTGCAGTTTGGGACAGAGTGCAAACATATGACTGAAGTTACAGGGCGAAAGTTTGCATTTCTCACACATGTCAGGAACATTGGGATATATTTTAGACAGTTTACTCCTAGAGAGATGAGCTCTGTGGACCACTTTAAATTGTATGAAAATAAGTAGCACAGGACGTGGTGGTAGGTATATTATCTAACGCTCTGCCCCAGTAATCATCCTCAAGCTCCAGGCCCAATTCCTCTTCCCAAGCACTGATGGTTTTGATATTGTAAGAATCGTCCTGTGCCCAGATCGTTGGATATATCCGTGAAATAATGCCACCCTTATGAGGATTCAGCGAATAGGGAGGTGACACAATGCCTAATCTGAATAGGTGAGATGGAGGCAGGCTGAATGATGAGGATAATTCAGAAAAATTTGCAAACACATTATTAATGAAAAGATCCTCAAAGCATTTCAGACCCTTCTTTTGAGGTTTTGTTTTTAACGTTGAATTTAAAGCTTAACATTTTCTCCCTTATTATTAGTTGGACTGGAGTCTTTGTCTAAGCTGTAGACTATGTCGCATTTCCTTGCTAACATTATATAGTGATGCAGTTAGCTACTTATTAATTAGCAGTGCTTGGTACCACAACTGTGATAATTGGGCTAATGTAACATTATTACTTTTTAGGTGTAAAGTCTGTGGGTGTTTTTGCATCAGAATATATTTTGTTACATGTTATGTTGGTGTGTCTAATTCGCAAGACCTTTCCTAGAGCCAGCTCTAAAGCCAGCTCTGATGTCTCACACAGAAGGCAGCAGTTCCAGTCTATGAGTCCATCATGAATCTAAAATGACTCTTTTAGAGTTTTAGTGTATATGTCATGTAGCAATCATTTAGAGAAAGGAGTGGCAGTTTGAATGTTTTTTTTTCCAGTAGAATAGTGATGACTTAGATCCTATGAAGAGCCTCAGAGGAAATGAGCCAGACAAAGCTGTTGGGACGTGATGTCTGATTCCTTCAGCTCGAATGACAAACAACCAAAACACAACAGTAGTGCTGTGACGCCCCCTGCTGAGTGCATGTGTGTCCGTGTGCACATGTGCATGCATGGTTTGCGAATAATTACGTACAGTGCTTAATGGGTGTAGAAAAGCTCATGCCTTGTTCTGTTCTTCCACTAATCTGCTCTGCTTTTTCTCTTTCAGGGCTTCATATGGTAACATCTGATGTCTAGAAATAAACATACAGGCTACAGCCATGGTCATTCTGCAGCAGGTAACAGAAATATCTTACACACCATGTACAACATACAATTACAATGCATTCATTTCCCCAAATGTACACGATCAGCAAAAACATGTCTGCATTTTAATGTTGCACTGGAGCTACATTGTTACTGCAGATAACCATTTATGAGTGTACAGTCATTACACTTTTATTTGAAACCGTGTTAAGTAATTGTAACAGTGTAACATCGGTAAAAATAGACACAAGTATGAGCGATAGCTGAGGAAGCAAACATCAAACACTAAAATTGCAGCTGATGTACACGAAAATGGTGTACGTTTAAATTTTTGGATTAAATATTCCTTCCTGGCGCTGAGTGAAGGTGTTTTTGAGGACCAGTGATCTTCATTGTAGATTTGTAGAGCATTATATAATGGAACTGCAACAGAAATACCACAGAAAACAGTGTTTTATTGCCTGTTTTTGTGTGTGTAGGGCATTAATAAAGTACTTTAAGAGACAAGGATAATAGAAATTGTGTAACGTAGTGCATGATGTTCCCATCTTTCCTAAAATACAAAATAAATGTGAATGTTTTTCAAAACTAAATGACCTGCTGCTTCCTAGGTTTAAAATAGAGTAAACACATGAGCCAGAAATACTGTAGCGGTTCAGAATAGCAACACGCTTAACTAATTAACTCTAATCTGATCAGTTCCTATAAACTGAAGGTAGTCTGAGTGTTCTCCCACCTCACACAAAACATGTCTACTGGATCGGATTCTCTAAATTGCAAAATGCCAAATCGTGTCGAATGTTTTGTAATGTTTTGTACCAAGCTCTTTCTTGTGTTATGCATGTTCTTTGTTATTTTGATTTATGTCTGTTTAATTGGCCTATTGATTTGGAAATGCTTGTGATAACTCAATCTGGCTGTAGCTTTACCCTAATTTCTGCAGCTGACCCCAATTTTTGTGCATTTACATCCTGAAATGTTACAAACGCTTTTAAATATGGCATTTAAAGGAGCAGTTTGTAATTTTTTAAATCCTTCGAATGTTTTGGGAGGCTGTGGCTCAGGTGGTAGAGCGGGTTGTCCACTAATCGTAGGGTCGGCAGTTTGACATGTCTATACATGCATAATTTATTTGTTTATACTGACTGAAAATGTCCATTAAGTCGATTTTCATTCTAGAAAGAGTAAAGGAAAAGGCGTAGAGCTTAGTGTCCCTTCTTTGGCTGGGGGGGATAGAGGTCATTTCTGGGCTTGAGAAATGCAATCAAAAGCCTGAAATGAAGAAACTAATGAGATGTAATGAATCATTTTGCACATTTAGAAACATAAAATTATCTGTGTATGTGGGGGTTTGCACAACAAGGCAGTTTAGAGGTCAGGGGTCAAGGTTCAAACAAAAGGTATGGTTATTAACTGTGAATTGTCTGTAAGGATAGGCTGAGGCCATCCTAATGATTCTTTCTTTATTAAATTTTTTTATTCACTGATATGCAAATGATTTACCTATTTTTTTTTGCTGATAATTATATTATTTCAATATGCATTCAAAGCATATTTACATATAACTGTGCAATAACATAATAATTTCACTTTCTGAAGAGCTCTGCCATAATTACTTAGGTTTATTTGTGCAAATGTGCAAATCTGCACACATATTTTGGGTTTGCTCTTGTAATATGAACAATGGAGGACATTTTCCAGGCCATTGACTCTGATTGTTTTGGTACAGAATGCAGAGCTTAATCTTGTCAGCCTTTCTGTGGCTCTAATAGCTTCAGACAACGTTTCCTTTTCATGACCAAGATCCAGTGCCAGCCAAATGTGGGCATTTACGGGGGGACCAAATTACAAATAGTGGCCTGAGCTGTCCCATCTATCAGCTGATTCATCCACCTCTCATGGTCTTTGAAAGGGGAAGGAAGATAGAGAATAAATTAGAGTGTGTGAGATGTCCAGTTTGAGACTTTCAGGTGAGGACACAATTCAGAACACAGGTGTTTAGGACATTTGGATTAAAGTGTACAATGATGGAGTGTACATTTTTGCAAGGATGGGATAGAGGAGTGCATGGAAACCCGACTCTAGTACAGGTAAGAATAACCTACAGAGGGGTCTGAGTGTCAGTGTCCGCTACCAAGAAAAGCTTTTATTTAATCACTAATCAAAGACTTAAACACTAATTCACACCAATAATATATAATATATATTATAATTATATATTATAAATATATATATATATATATATATATATATATATATATATATATATATATATATATATATATATATATATATATATATATATTATTTATTTATTTAAAATGCACTTTTCACTGTTTGGAAAATCCTTATATGAAATTGTTCCTGTTTACACACCATTCGTTTAAATTGTGTGATGTGAATAATTTAAATCATAAAATCATCCAAAATACAACAAAGATGTTCCTATATTTTTTGACAAGCTAAATACTATGATTTATTCTTTTAATAAATTAATTAAAAAACAACAACAACAAATGGAACATTTGAATTGTTTCCCAAATATTAAATGCCATTTACATTGCAATTCACATTCATTTAACAAGTAAAATAAATATCCTTGTATTGTTGTAGCAGTCTATATGCCATGTAAAAGTAAACATTTTTAAAAGGATTTCTAGATTACTAATCATATAATTCATAATCTAGATTAAATCTATATATTTTCATGCATTCCGTAGAAACAGCAGAAAACATTGTAAATGATGAAGTGAGTAGACTGAAAGATAACAGTAGGGGGCAACCTGTTTCCTTACCAAGCTATTGTCATGTACAGGGTTAAAGGATCCCATTAACTTTTACACTCATCCAAGACCAGTTTTTCAATAAAAGACCTTAAATACTGAAATACTTTATCTTAAAAATGACAGACAAACTGCAGTAACTGAGTTATGACCTTTGTAAATGGATATTATCACACAATTTGGATATACTGGGTTGATTTACTCCAAATAATCTGTTTAGGAATATTACCATATTGGTAGATCATCAGGTACAATTATAGAAATAAGCAGTAGAAAATGGATAAATTATTGCATACATACCTACATACATGTACAGTTCTGGGCAAAAGTCTTAGGCACCTTTTTTTTTTTTAGCACAAACTTTGTTATTGATTTTTATTTTATGACTTCTACATTATCGAATCAGTACAAAATCATTTTAGATTCAGAAACATCAGTTTTCCAGCACAAAATTAAATGTTACTGAAAAATGTTTGTATGTCAGTAAAGAAAGCAGCATATTATGTAAGAGACCACTGTTCAGACAAAAAGACATAATGAAGGCTGCTAGGTTTTGCTGCAAAAATAAGAAGCGAGGACGACGGTCAAAGTTTCCAGAAGAACCCTGACTGGGCCTGCAAGATGCTCAATAAAACTTCCAGCTTATATTTCCTTACACAAATGTACCTGAGACTACAATTTATTTAAAACAAATGGCAACCCTGGTCCTGGAGATCTACCTTCCTGAAGACTTTAGCTCAACCATAATCAGTGCTTTAAGAAGTTCTTGATCATTTATAGCAGATGTGTTAGATTTTGGTTTGGTTGGAGATGAAACCTGCAGGAAGGTAGATCTCAAGGAAGAGGATTAGTGACCACTGATCTACAGCATTTCATTGCATGTGCCTTAGATTTTTGCACAGTACTATATATTGCATAATACAAATATATTGCATAAGTCATTGTAGAAAAAGGTCTAAATTAGTTTCTAAAATTAATTTTGAATAAAATAAAATGTTTCAATAAGTAATTTCTTTCTTAAAATTAAATTGTTTAAAAGTAGTTTTCATTCTATAATTAAGAGTTGCCGTGAGGAGCTTAGCCTACTTGGAAACCTCCTGGGTTAAGCTCCTCATGAAACTTGTTGAGAAAAGCTTGATCAGGAACACTCTTCAGAATTAAAAACCAAAATCTTTTTTTATTTTATTTGTTTAACACCTTTCTTGGTCTCTGTCTAATTCCATATGTGATACTGACTAGTGTTGATGCTCTCATTGTTGTTATAATATAGTAAAGAAAGTAATACCCAAGAAAACCGTTTTATAAGCAGGTGTTTAAACATTAGACCAGTAGTGTACATGTACATTGCATTCTGTACATACTGTATACATACTACTTGTTTGTATGCGTGTAGACTTGACAGTCCATGTGAGCAGCATCGTAAGTGTTGGTCTCATGCCATACGAGTCCGTTAGTCTGTAATAGTGATCAACTGCACTGCCTGAATAATTTACCTTGCGTTGCAAGTTCCTGAAACTGCAAGACCTTCTTAGCAGCTTGCGAGATCATTTTCACGTGTCTGTCTGACAGCAGAGTTCAGTCCTTATTTTCAAGTCTTACATCAATTTGATAAATGGCTTTAACAGTTGGCTTGCTAATAGGTGGATTTATGGTTTACTGCCTGATGCCTCATGTGTTCAGTGACAGAGGCCAGTGTTCCTGACCCTTGAATGGATAAAGGTTTGATTTTAATGAGAGCTAAAAGCCATAAAAGCACTTATTTGCATTTTAAAAGGTTTTTATTGTTGTAGTTGTGCACAACCTTTAGAGCCAAGTGTGCCCTATTCTCATTCAGAACATAAATCATGAAATATGTTTAAGACAAGATATTTTGTATACATTTAGAAACCTCAGCTTTTGATCAAAATAAAAATGAATAGCCTTATTTAGCATTTTCCTAGGATAAGGAGAAGGAGTGATCTAACAGAAAGTTTGTCTCTCTGGATGAATAATTCAGGTGCTGGTTGCTAGGATTGTGTCCACGTTACTCCTCTTGGACTTGACAGCTGCGTTGTTGTGGTGTTGGGTTCTCCTTGCACCTGTATTGATTTGCCTAGAGTGGATTTAGTTAATTAGAAAGCTGTATATTATCAGGGGATCCTCCCTCACACCCACTCCTCCGTCCTCGCCTTTTTAACAATGTCCCATAAGGACAGAGAAGGAGAAGCACTACACCTTTGACCAGTGGACACATTTTACATGGTGGAAAGGGACAGAAACAGTATAGTTAAGGGGGGAAAAAGAAGGGACTGTGTGATTTTAAAAGCAGAAGACAAAATTGGACTTCTTCTGATCTGTGGAGCGGTGGCTAGAATTCACCGTTTGTATGTGTCTGTGTGTATAAGTGCAGAGGTCAACTAGGACTCAACTAGGAAGCCTCGGTGATCTGCCTGTTCTGTTTTTTTTATTTTTATTTTTTATTTTTAGTTCACTGCAAGAGGGAGACGTTGGGATTTAGTGCAGGTTTCCGCTGGGTTGCTTGCTGAGCTGAAATGCTCTTTATTCCACACAGCTGCAGCACACTCACCTGTTAAGGAAGTGTGTGTATGTTTGTGAGAGTTATTTGGAATACTAGGCTAAACACTTTAGGACTTTTTTGCCGCATGTATGGATGAAAGTTTGCTCAGTGGAGGATGTTTAAGCGACGGGATTATGTTGAGCTCTACCAGAACGACCAGGCAAAGTGGGCACTGTTGAGGAATGTCAACACAGTCTTCAAACAGACCACACTGCTACCGGTACGACCTCTGTGTGTGTGTGTGTGTGTGTGTGTGTGTGTGTGTAAATGTGTGTGTGTCTTTATATTAAGCATGTTACCAAATACAAAACATTATTCAGAATGAACAGGTAATGTGTTCTAAATAGATACACATACAGATACGATTAGGAGGTACAGTAATCTTTATTTTTTACTTTAGGACTGGAATTCCATGAGGTGCAACAAAAAAAGTAGTGCACACAGGAGGTTTTTTTCTTTCATGTGTGTGCAAGTAAGTGGTCTTATATGAAGCTGAGAGGGCAAACAATGGCCACATTTATGCATTCATTCATCCTTAGTAACCTCCTGGTCAGGTCATGTTGGTTTCAATTACGCTACTAGTTAGTTTATATTTTGGTAAATAAAACCAACAGCTAAATTAATTTAAAAACAGTCCCACACACGAACCTCAGTGTGAAATGTGCAGCGCAGGTGAACCCAAAGGACGCAACTTAAAACAGTTCATAAGGTAATATAGGGACCTTTTTTATTTTGTATACAATGCAAAAGCTTAGTTTAAACCGTTTAACATGTACTATTTTCACTAGTTCCCTGCACTGTGCTGCACTCTATTATACCCATTTCAGCATAATGACAGGCAACTATTACACTAAAAATTTCATTACAGGTTTCAACTTACTCCAGGGCAGGAGTAGTATTTGGAAACAGCCAAATTCAAAAGACATAACCTACTGTATTGATTACACTGGCAATTCCTGGAAGCCACTCAGACCACTGATGCCATCTAACTCTGGGTTTCCCAAACTAGGGGACCTTAGAACTTATTAGAAATTTTATTCTATAAACACAAATTCTGTGCTTACCCCCCCCCCCCCGCCCCCCAATGAACAGTGTGCATGTAATTTAAAGTGCTTTCACTATCCTGACACACTGAACTACCAAGCAATACTGCAAAAGGAACAGATCAACCTCCCCATCAATTTACCTTCGATAAACAAACTAGCAGTGTATCACAAATTGCATACTTATGTACTTAATTCAGTCAGGAACATTTGTGATATATATTATGTTACACATTCAGTACTGTTCAAAAGTTTTAGGCAGATGCCAAGAAATGCTGTAGAGTAAAGATGCCTTCAAAAATAATGAAGTTAAATATTGTACATATATAAATACTGTAAAGAGCAGTAAACACTAATAAATGAAACTAAGTCAATGTTTGTTGTGACGATCCTTTGCTTAATTTTTTTTTAGTAGTCTCAGGTTGAGTTAGTGCACTTTTATAAGGAAATGAGCTGTAAGTTTTATTTAGCATCTGCAGAACCAGCCACGGTTCATCTGGAAACTTTGACTGTCGCACTCACTTTTTATTTTTGCAGCAAAACCCAGCAGCCTTCATTGTGTCTTTGTCTGAAAAGTGTCTCTTAAATAATATGCTGTTTTCTTTACTGACATACAAACATTTTTCAGTAACATTTAATTTTGTGCTGGAATGGTAAATGATAAATAAAAAAAAAAAAGATTACAGAATAAAAAAGTTACAGTAATGTTACAGAAATTACAAATCTGAAATGTAGAGTGGTCAAGGCTTGGGGTCACAGAGAATTCATAATGTCTATTTGTTTTGCCCAAAAGGTTTAGGAACCCCTGTTCTAACTGTACCCTCTAAAGCACTTTTTTCAGGAATCCATTGTGTGTTTGCAAGCGGTTTTACAACTTTGTGCAGTGATGTTACTGTGTTCCCATACTGCAGCATTGTGTTAATTACTACCATGTCGCGAACTTTAATAACCCTTCCTGTTCTAGGGGGACTATGTGTGGTTGGACCTGAAGACAGGTCGGGAGTTCGAGGTCCCGATCGGTGCGGTGGTGAAGCTCTGTGACTCGGGGCAAATCCAGGTTCTGGATGATGAGGGCAATGTGAGTTACTCATCATCACTATCTAATATCACAGTGACTGTGTTCCACTCATAATATGTCGTTTCAACTTCCAAACAGTTTTTTTAAGTCCTATGATCTTAATGAAGAAAATGATGTGTGCTAATGATAAAGTGCAAATTTTTGGGACATGTTTCCAATGGATTGATGTTGATTTGATGAAATCCATTTAAATTCAATACAGTTTATATAAAGGTTATTGGCAGATGACTAAATTAGGGAGAAAAGGGGGGGGTGTCAAATAAAATAATATATAAAAATAAAATAATATCCTTCTAAAAATCAACATTCATAAACTGAACTGTGCAAATAAATAAAAGCAAAAGTTCTATAAAGTTCTATAGTTTATGTATTACACATCAACATCCACAAACTGGTGATATTGTTGAGAATCAGTTGATCAGCTGGTTCATCACAGTCTGTAGATGGTTTGCTGACTGTCTGTAAAATGGACTATTTAAATAAAATGTTACATATGTTGAAAAAGTATTTCATTAGTACGCTAAATCTTCTTCATCAAGATAATAGTATGATCGTCCCACCTTATGGCTGATAAAATACTGAATTCCATTTAAAATTTTATTTCCTGTATGGCCTTGGAATGGCCTGTTCTATTGTATATGCCATGTTGAAGCACTGTATCTCCTATTTTTCAGGAACACTGGATCTCCCCCCAAAATGCCACCAACATTAAGCCAATGCACCCCACCTCTATCCATGGCGTGGAGGACATGATTCGCCTGGGGGACCTGAATGAGGCTGGGATTCTCCGCAACCTGCTCATCCGCTACCGAGAACACCTCATTTATGTATGTGCACTCTTTTACTCGCTGTAGTGAGCCCATGTTATTCAGTAAATTGAGCTGATTTACAATACATTCTCAATTAGGTCTTGTTTAATGTTCCTTTTAACACTTGTCTTGTATTTGCTCTGCTGTGAAGCCTGACATGGCCACCTGTGAAAACAGTCAGGTTTTGTTTGTATTTTATTTAAGGTTCAGTTTGGCCAATGCTAATGTAGCTAACAAGTAACTGAAACTTATAGCTAGCAGTTTAACATTAATTAGCATTAACAAATGTTAAACTTAGTTTTAATATACTGTGTATATGTACACCATAAGTATACACAATAAGTTGACTAACGTTACTTTAAATGTTAACACAAAAGACCTTGATTAAATGGTAAATAGTACAGCCAAACAATGTCTTTTGATGATACAGATATATTTTTGCACAATGCTAATCTAGTAGCTATAAATTTCATTCACTTCAGTCAGTTAGCTACATTAGCCTCATCTCTCCAGTACAAAAATATAAATATAAATTTTGGACAGTTGTAAATGTCCAAAAAAAATGGAACCACAAACCTGGAGTGCTCTTTAATTCTTATTTCTTAATCTCCCTCTTAATCACTGGGTCTTTGTCTGTCTGCCTTAATCAACTGCTCTGGCTATGTTTTCTTCTCTTTGTCATTTCTCTCTGTGAAGACTAACTGTGGAGGCAGGGTAAGTATAATTCGTATATGTTCGTATGTTTGCCTTACACTGCTCCATTTCAACACGGCGGTGCCGTCCCGCTGTAATGGGACACCCATACACAGTCACACTGATATCTGAAAACCGAGACAGCCATCCACTCTCCTCGTATTGCTAACTCCTGTTAGCTGTGTTACTCATCCTCATGTGTAATCATAGGCATGGATGTGCTCAGCATTATGCAATATTCAGTGATGTATGCATGCTTCATCTTCATGCCACATTTTTATAGAGAAATCAAATTTAGAATTGAAATTAATGCAAGGAAGTAGTGTCTCATGTGTAAAGTTTTTGATAATCAGAATGACATCATTTAAGTTGAAATTATTTATAGACCAACCTGTTTTTTGAGTTATTGAGGTTTGAATTAAACCAATTCAAATTAAGTGACCAGTCAAATACAAATGTACGCTAACAACTATAAGACCTGAATTGTACATACATATACATACATGGTTGGTTGTCATTTCCAGCAGTGTAACAAAATGTTAACGATAAAAAAAAAAAAAACATTATTAGTCTATACATTAATTAGCATTCAGATATCTTCATTTATATATTCTTTCTGTATGCAATTTGCAGTCACATTCCCACGTTATTCACAAGTATCCCTGGGTCAGCATAATTTCACTTGTTTATCTAAATGCAAACTTGACCATATGACATTATTACTAACTTTAATTTTTCTTTTACTTCTTTGGCTCAATGTAATGTTTAACACTGTTTAAAGCAGTTTTAAATAGTGTTGACATGCACATAACATTTGTGTCAAGCTAGATAGCTTACTACTGTAACAATCTTAGCTACTAATTTTAATTGCACAAATAGTTGACCTTACATACTTAATTAATGATACCTTACTAATGAGTGAATTTCTGCAGGTTTTATTCACACTATAAACTAGTTTACCTAATGTTAGTTAGCTTGCTAGCTAACTTAGCTAATCATACCTACTTAATGTCAGCTATCTGCTGGTAGTAATATTAATTTTAGATAAGTTAATTTGTGCTGCATTTAGGTACCTAAATTAATTAAATTACAATGTTACAATATTGTATTGTGTAATTATCTATTATGCTAAGCAGTAGCACATCAAGTTGTAGAAATGAAAAGAAAAGCTAATGATACCTAGGAATACTTGTCACTCAACTAAACCAGCATCCCACCTTCATCTGCTGAAATCTGCCCTGTTTATTTGCAAAAAAGTAAACAAAGTGTTATAATTAATACATGGAAGTAATGGAGATGACTAGAGACTGGAGGAAAACAACATTGCATGTGCAGCATGATCAACCCAATTCATATCACTATCTTATCTGATTCCTTAAAGAAAGGGAGTATTTGGCATAGGAAAGGTGAAATTACAGAGAAGAACATGATGCAGTGGGTGTGGGAAGAGCCAGGCACCAAACACTCTACCTTTCCACAAGTTGTCATTATTAATTGTAATATCTAAACATTCTAAAGTCTGATATCAGAATAACATTCCACCTCTCAGTGTTGGTCTTAACCATTCTACTTTGCTCTCTTTTAGACATACACAGGGTCAATACTGGTGGCAGTGAATCCATACCAGCTGCTGCCTATCTACACAGCTGATCAGATCCGCCTGTACACCAACAAGAAGATCGGAGAGATGCCTCCTCATATCTTTGCCATTGCTGACAACTGTTACTTTAACATGCAGAGGAATAACAAGGACCAGTGCTGCATCATCAGGTCAGATATGTTTCAGCAGCAGTGCCTCGTGGCCATTTTGGTGGAGCAGTACGACATTAATAACGACATAATAACACCTCATAAATAAAATTAACTCAGGAGGCTATTACAGTTGATCGACGACATAGACTCATCAAGCATACAGTCTAGCAACATGTTCTGGGCGGTGCAGCAGGTGTGTTTGTTTGGTTTCAGCAAAATTTCCAGCCCAACTATATCTCAAAAACCAATATAAATAAATAATTCAGCATAGCCCTTCCTCCCAAAGTCGGACAGCATAATTGTAAAGGAAAAATGTATGTTATGTAGACATCACATAACATAAAACAAACTTTAAACTCTACTTTTTCAAGAAAAAGGAGAGAGATTATGCATTTTAACAGTTTAATTATTAGAAAATATTTTGGTTGAGATAGAATTTGGTTGTTAGCTAACTAAATAAGCAAACTTTGGACACCAACTGATGCATATGTCTTGACTGATCAACTACATTTGGGGGCGTGTAAATTTGATATTTTCCCTGAAGCAGTCTTTTGAATGATATTGACTTGTATGTTTAATTTGGCAGTGGTGAGTCTGGAGCGGGGAAGACGGAGAGCACCAAGTTGATCCTGCAGTTTCTGGCTGCCATCAGTGGCCAACACTCCTGGATTGAACAGCAGGTGTTGGAAGCCAACCCCATCCTTGAGGGTGAGGAAAACCAATGCTGCAATTTTTTTTGGCACACTTTTGTTTGTCACATTTGAATGTGTTTCTCTGCTCAGACATACCTGATTCATTTTATACACTTTTCAACAAGCCCTTCATGAGGTCAAAATGTGGTTGTTAGAGCAGGAAACACACTAAAATATGGAATGAGGGGGAATGAAGATCTTTGGAATAGTCAATGAGCTATTATTGATAGGATTATGGAACACATTCGAGTAGGATGCAATGATTGTTTCTTTTTCAACAGCCTTCGGGAATGCCAAGACCATCCGTAATGACAATTCAAGCCGGTTTGGGAAGTACATAGATATCCATTTCAACAAGAGAGGAGCAATAGAAGGAGCCAAAATTGAGCAATATCTGCTGGAGAAGTCCCGAGTCTGTCGACAGGTATGAGAGTGAAATAAAGGTTTGTCTGAGGTGCGCATTTATGTCCATGTATGGAAATCAGTGGATGCGATGTTACATCATATGTGATGTCCTCAAGCAGAAAGAACGTAGTCATGTGTGTGTATATGTGTGTGTGTTTGTGTGTATATATATTTTATATGTGAGCCAGTTAGCTAAAATACGTTTACCAGACAGAATTTCCGAGTGGAATTTTAAGTCATATTTGTAAATGGTCATAATCATTAACAGGATGGCTAAAAAACATCATACACAATCATAGATCGTCAAGTACAATCATAAATATATTTTTGCATACACAGGGCAACATACAATATCTCTTCTGGGGTCTCCAAAAATAATAATAAATTTTTCAAAAACAAAAAATTTATGACCATTACAAAATACATTATTCTTTTGAAATGTAGTTCCCTAGTTTACTTAGTCACATTAGATAGAAAGCTTGTCAGAATTTTCCACAGGGCATCGGCATAATTGAGACCAGTTATGAACCTGAATGACGTAGCTGAGGTTGAGGAACTGTAGAAATTCAGGCATTGAATAAAATTAAGTTCGGGAAACTGAAACAAAGAAAGCTCACCAGTTAGACCCACCTGTATCAATCCACAGTTTATTTTCTTCTCAAATTATTTTGATTCAGTTGTTGATTGTAAAAAGGTGTTTTTTTGTTTTTTTTTTTGGGTGAAAAAAAAAAGAAAAAAAAAAATATTTTAATTTTAAAAAAAAAAGAAAAAAAAAAAAAAAAAAAAAAAAAAGGGGCGGGGGAAAAAAAAAAAAAAAAAAAAAAAATAAAAAAAAAAAAAAAAAAATATTTGGTGTATCAATTATAATTTTTTTTTTTTTTTTTTATACACACACAACTCCCTTTTTATATAAAAATTTACCTTACCTTTTTAAAAAAAAAAAAAAATAAAAAAAAAAAAAAAAAAAAAAAAAAAAAAAAAAAAAAAAAAAAAAAAAAAACAAAAAAAAAAAAAAAAAAAAAAAAAAAATAAGTATTATATATAATTATTTTTTTTTTTTTAAAAAAAAAAAAAAATTTTTTTTTTATATAAAAAAATTTTTTTTTCTTTTTAGAAAAAATGAGTAGATAGAATGTACAGGAAGGTTGTGGGGCTGGGGAAAAAGAGACTATAAAGAGATTATAGTAATGGACTATAGTAAAATAATAATAATAATAATAATAATAATAATAATAATAATAATAAAGACAGTATTGTCTACTTGTAGACAGCTTATTCTCGGTTTCCTTACCCTTCCCTTCAGGGAAAGTGCACTGTGTGTGATGGCCGTGATGACCAGAAGGAGTATTCCAACATCCGTTCAGCCATGAAGGTGCTCATGTTTACAGACACAGAGAACTCGGAGATCTCTAAACTGTTGGCCTCCATTCTGCATATGGGCAACCTCAGATATGAAGGTCTCACACACGCACACACACACACAGTAGCTATATCAGCTTAGTACTGTAGTTTACTGACATAGAATGTGGGTGTCATATGTATGCATTACTAAGAGAAAATATTTTAATTAATAATATTTTAAAAGCCTATGGGAAAAGCAAATAATCTAAAAGGGCTTTAGAAAGAATGATACTAAGGATCTAAGGATGTAGGATGCTGGCAGTATGATAATGTGATCTATGATAAATTGTCACGGTATTGCATGGGCACCATCCGTGCATCTATAATTTTAAAGCTGTTGGATGTAAATTTTAGAATTTGTCTCTCTTTACTAGAAAGCTGCTTCTTGCAGAAGATTAATTTGTAATATGAGTTGTGCTGCATAATTCATTATCTCATGGCTGCAACTGCCAGATAATACACATTCAATGCAAATTCAAGGCTGTGTTCCAAATAGAGTACTAATCACTAAGTATTTTGCCTAAATAGTAAGGTCACCGATAGTGTCCTTATATACAGGATATGCCGTCCAAATATTCATGACTCTGAGGATATAATTAGTAGAGATGCACAGATACTAGATTTCTCAGCCGATACCGTTAACTGATTGTTCAGAGCGATATCGGCCAATACCGATGCCGATAGTTCTGCCTTTTATGCCTTCTTTTAAATTAATAATTATTAATTCCACAATTCTGAATGAAATGCAAATAAAAACTTTATTCTCTCCATTTCAACAAGTTGTTTCACAGTAACTGGTCTCATAAACAGAAAACACATTACTCTAATTAACATGATCACATGAACTAAATTCTGAAGATTAAAGTAAGATTTCTTAATTTATTGAATGTTATTAATTCATATTAACAGAATTAATTGACTGAATTAAAAAAAAAACCCTACGGTTAATCTCATATTCACTCACCACAAACAAAAGCATTTCTACAGTGCATCCGGAAAGTATTCACAGCGCTTCTCTTTTCCCATATTTTGTTATGTTACAGTGTCATGGCAAAGGCTGTGAATACTTATGTAAATGTGCTTTTTTATTTTTTATTTTCAATGCAAAGATTTCAAACAAACTTCTTTCATGTTGTCATTATGGGGTATTGTCTGTAGAATTTTGAGGAAAATAATGAATTTAATCCATTTTGAAAAAAGGTTGTAACATAACAAAATGTGGGAAAAGTGAAGCGCTGTGAATACTTTCCGGATGCACTGTACTTCATCATCGAACATCAAACTGGTAATATATAGGCCTAATATAAACCTTTTTTTGTTGTTGTTGATGATATTAACTCATTAATATTAACTGCATATGAAATATACTACTCTACAAATATATTTTTTATGCCTTTTTTTGTCACTCATGTAAATCTTTCAACTGTGTACTGGCACTTTAATTCAACGTGAGGGGGGGCGGATGGGCGAACTCCCGTTACCCGTAAAATTTTAGTGGTGCAGAGTTTACAAACTGCAGTTAAATCATCATTCCACACAAGAAACATCATCTTTACACAGAGCATAAAATTTATGTGTTTTCCCACTCTCTTTTTCTTGACAGGATATAATCGGTCCTGATCATCGGATGTTTCTAAAGTATTGGCCAATAGCGGAAAAATTAGCCTTTATCGGCCAATACCGATTATCGGTCGATACTTCGGTGCATTTCTAATAATTAGTTTTATGAGGGTAAATAATAATAAAGGAGCAGACTGACATGATTGTCACATTTACTGAGCATCAGGTAAAAGAAAATAAAACTATTATGTCTGCTTGCTAAATACACAGATTGGTGGATGACATATTATTAAATGTGATACAATATGAAGTAATAAAATACACAAAAACAGTCCAAACACAACAAATTATTCACTAATATTCATGTTCTCCCCATACTTCGAGGGTTTCCTCCTCATACTCCGG
Organism: Ameiurus melas; assembly: GCA_012411365.1. Taxonomy (NCBI): domain Eukaryota; kingdom Metazoa; phylum Chordata; class Actinopteri; order Siluriformes; family Ictaluridae; genus Ameiurus; species Ameiurus melas. The sequence continues at coordinate 34,456,482 of CM022754.1, read as the reverse complement.
TTTCCTCCCCCAGAACAAAGATATGTGCTGTAGGCTGATTGACATCTCTGAAATTGTCCTTAGTGCATGAATGTGTGTGTGATTGTGCCCTGCGATTGGTTGGTACCCCACCTTGTGCCACGAGTCCCCTGGGATAGGCTCCAGGCTCCCTGAGACCCTGTGTAGGATAAGCGGTACAGAAAATGGATGGATGGATTGTCAGGGTGACTCACAGCAGCCTTATCTCCCACCCCAAACATGTTACTTCAATTTAAAATATTTACCTTTTTATTATTCAAAAGTAAAGTCAAAAAACAATAAACTAATACTGTATTAGAGCTTTATGAGGAATCCTTCCTCATAAGTTCATAAGTTTTATTACAATACATTGTTATAAGTACAAAGTACACAATTATAAGCGCAGTTACAATGATTTATAAATTCAGACTTTACAGAAATGTATATAGTAATAAATATGTTGAATGAACTTTTGTTTTTAATGCCCAGCCCGTACATATGATAACCTGGATGCCTGTGAGGTGGTACGATCTGCTGAACTTTCCATAGCTGCAAAGCTGTTAGAGGTAACTTTTATATTTATTGCATTATCTTTATGTGTCTATGTGTATGTGCGTTGTGTGTGTGTGTGTGTGTGTGTTGTCTGTGTGTACGTGCATGCAAGTGTGTAAAGTCTGGTGTTTGCCAGGCTGTTGTTAGTGTAGTAGCAGGATTAAGAGAGGTTGTGTAAACTGAACTGGGTGACTGGAACATGAGGACAGAAGGATGGGTTTAAGTGCCACCTACTGACAGGGCAGTGATCACACACATCACTCAGCCTGATCCTCTCACTGGTTATACTTTGTTCCATTAAGTAATAATGAAAAAACACTCATAATGTTACATACTGCTTATCTTGAGTAATTCTGAGATATTTCTTTCTTTTTTTTATCAAACACTCATTGATATCTGAAAGGTGATTCCCCCCCCCCTTTTTTTAACAACAGGTTGACTCTAAGGACTTAATGAACTGCCTGACCAGTCGCACCATCATCACTCGGGGAGAGACGGTGTCCACTCCTCTGAGCATGGAGCAGGCCTTGGATGTTCGAGACGCTTTTGTGAAGGTGAACATCCCTTCTTTCTTCTTGCCTCCTTTACACCACTCCACTGTGTATATGCTGATGTATGAACGTGTTTTTCCCTTTTATAGGGAATATATGGACGTCTATTTGTATGGATTGTTGAAAAGATTAACGCAGCCATCTACAAGCCTCCGTCTCATGAGCCTAAAGCGGTGCGCAGGTCCATCGGCCTGTTGGACATTTTTGGCTTTGAGAATTTTACAGTCAACAGGTAGTTAATGGGTCACTTAATGCACATTACAAATAGTATTAATAACATAATTCAGTTGCATGGTTACAGCAACCAGGGATAACCAAAGCAGGTCATATGACAGACTCGTTCTTGACATTTTTTCCCCCTCTGTAGCTTCGAGCAGCTTTGCATCAACTTTGCCAATGAAAACCTGCAACAGTTCTTTGTGCGACATGTCTTCAAGCTGGAGCAGGAGGAGTACAACCTAGAGAACATCAACTGGCAGCACATTGAGTTCACTGACAACCAAGACGCGCTGGACATGATCGCCATCAAACCCATGAACATTATCTCACTTATCGACGAGGAGAGCAAGTTCCCCAAGGTGAGAAAGATGGAGGAAAGGAGACAAAGAAGGAATGAGATAACAAGAAACTTAATGAGTCCAAGAATGAAAGAGAAATAGATCTAGATAAAGACAGATAGAACAGGGAAAGAGATTGAACAGTTTCCTAGACAGAGAAAAATACATAAGAACTAGAACGTGAAAGAGAAAAATGTTTAATAAGGTTTTATTAACTACTATGCAGGGCACGGACACCACCATGCTGAACAAACTAAACTCTCAACACAAGCTCAACACAAACTACATCCCACCCAAGAACAGCTACGAGACGCAATTCGGCATCCAGCATTTCGCCGGCATCGTCTACTATGAGACCAGAGGTCAGGAACTCCTAAGAACCCTAAACTCATTTTAATAACACTATAACCGAACATAATACTATTTCTGAGTCACATGATGCTAAACTTTTGCCTCTAAGCGCCCTCATTAGCAGCATTAACTTAAAAGTAAAACACCATACGCTATACACCTATAGACACATAACATGCCTCATCTTATCAACTCCAGCAACAAGAGAAAATCTGTGCAAATTAAATTTTTTGCCAGATTATCCCAGTAACTTTTTCAGATTTCACTACCACAGTGTTGTACTCATTATTATAACTAGTTTAAAATGTGTGGTGATTGATAAACATATTCATTTGTGTGATAAATTGATAAACGTATTCATAAAAATGTGTTCAGGTTTTCTGGAGAAGAACAGAGACACCCTTCATGGTGACATCATTCAGCTGGTTCATTCATCCAAAAACAAGTTTATCAAGCAGATCTTTCAAGCAGATGTTGCGATGGTAATGACATCTATCTATCTATCTATCTATCTATCTATCTATCTATCTATCTATCTATCTATCTATCTATCTATCTATCTATCTATCTATCTATCTATCTATCTATCTACAGTACAGTATCTCACAAAAGTGAGTACACCCCTTATATTTTTGTAAATATTTGATTATATCTTTTCATGTGACAACTCATGAAGAAATAACACTTTGCTACAATGTAAAGTAGTGAGTGTACAGCTTGTGTAACAGTGTAAATTTGCTGTCCCCTCAAAATAACTCAACACACAACCATTAATGTCTAAACCGCTGGCAACAAAAGTGAGTACACCCCTAAGTGAAAATGTCCAAATTGGGCCCAAAATGTCAATATTTTGTGTGGCCACCATTAATTTTCAGTACTGCCTTAACCCTCTTGAGCATGGAGTTCACCAGAGCTTCACAGTTTGCCACTGGAGTCCTCTTCCACTCCTCCATGACGACATCACGGAGCTGGTGGATGTTAGAGACTCCTCCACGTTCCATTTGAGAATGCCCCACAGATGCTCAATAGGGTTTAGGTCTGGAGACATGCTTGGCCAGTCCGTCAGCTTCACCCTCAGCTTCTTTAGCAAGGCAGTGGTCGTCTTGGAAGTATGTTTGTGGTCGGTATCATGCTGGAATACTGCATACTGATCATGCTCTGCTTCAGTATGTCACAGTACATGTTGGCATTCATGGTTCCCTCAATGAACTGTAGCTCCCCAGTGCCGGCAGCACTAATGCAGCCGCAGACCATGACACTCCCACCACCATGCTTGACTGTAGGCAAGACACACTTGTCCTTGTACTCCTCACCTCGTTGCCGCCACACACGCTTGACACCGTCTGAACCAATAAGTTTATCTTGGTCTCATCAGACCACAGGATATGGTTCCAGTAATCCATGTTTTTAGTCTGCTTGTCTTCAGCAAAATACTTGCGTGCTTTCTTGTGCATCATCTTTAGAAGAGGCTTCCTTCTGGGACGACAGCCATGCAGACCAATTTGATGCAGTGTGCGGCGTATATGGTCTGAGCACTGACAGGCTGACCCCCCACCCCTTCAACCTCTGCAGCAATGCTGGCAGAACTCATACGTCTATTTCCCAAAGACAACCTCTGGATATGACGCTGAGCACATGCACTCAGCTTCTTTGGTCGACCACAGCGAGGCCTGTTCTGAGTGGAACCTGTCCTATTAAACCGCTGTATGGTCTTGGCCACCGTGCTGTAGCTCACTGTCAGGGTCTTGGCAATCTTCTTATAGCCTAGGCCCGAGGTGTCCATTCTTATCCGGAAAGGGCCGGTGTGGGTGCAGGTTTCATTCCAACCAAGCAGAAGCCACACCTGTGTCTATTGAAAGCCAAGATCAACTGATTAAACAGGTGGAATCAGGTGTGGATCCTGCTTGGTTGGAATTAAAACCTGCACCCACACCGGCCCTTTGCGGATAAGATTGGACACCCCTGGCCTAGGCCATCTTTATGTAGAGGGGACTGCAAATTTACACTGTTATACAAGCTGTACACTCACTATTTACATTGTAGCAAAGTTTCATTTCTTCAGTGTTGTTACATGAAAAGATATAATAAAATATTTGCAAAAATGTGAGGGGTGTGTACTCACTTTTGTGAGATACTGTATATGGGATAACTAGATTAAACTGTGTTGCAGATGTTCCACAACATTAAACATAACAATAAATGGTTTAAAAGAATGATGAGCTATTCATTATTAAACAAAACATTGCAGTTGTTGCCAGATTTCTGTGGTATAAGAGAAATAAAACATTATGCGGCATGATGTTATTAGAAAATAATCAACTTTGGGGTGTTAACTGTAATTCTGCTTTGGTTTGGGCCATATGATACCACCCTTTTTCCTTAAATATCACATACTGTATAATAAGCATACTTTGATGTGCTCATAATGAACCAAATCGCTTCAAATTCTTAAATATTTCTGTATTTGTTGAATTGTTCTGTGTTCTGAAATTCTTCCTCTCTTTGCTAAATGTGTGTGCCAGTTTCTGTGTGGCTCAGTGCACAGTGCCATGCCTCCTCCCAAGGTAACACTGGATCTGAAAATTCCAGCCTCATCAGCCACTCACTTTTCGTGACATTTCATGTAGTTGTCCCAGTTTTTGTTTTGCAGCATTTCAACCTTAAAATTAACCTCATCCCATGTCACCACACCGTTCTACTCATCACTTACTGAAACTTCATTCCATCCCACAACCCGTAGTGGAGACTTGATTTTAGTTTCAACCTGTGTTTTATGTTCACATCTGTAAACATCTTCATTTCCAGATTGGAATGCTAATGCTGTTGTTTTTACAGTCTGAATAAATTCTCACAACTCCTATTCTTTACACTGATGAGTTTTACTATATGTATCAAAAACGCCACTGAGAAATGATATTACTCTTATTACATCCAGATATACTGTAAACCCACTTCAACCCCACTGAACACCTTTGGGATGAATTGGAATGCCAAGTTTGCACCAGGCCTTTTCACAGAACATCAGTGTATGACCTCTTGTGTTCTTGTGGCTAAATGAGCACAAACTCCCACAGTCCAAAATCTAGTGAAAGAATTCTGAGACAAGTGGAGGCTGTTAGAGTAGCAAAGGGGGAAAAACTCCATATCAATTCCCAGGGTTTAATTAATAATAATTGACCTCATAGGATGCGTTGAACTCATCTCGACCTAGGGAATTCATGCATGTCTGGCTTTTACAATTTGGACACACGGTTCAAAATTTATGCCCATAAATGTTCTAAAAAATTAGGCCCATATTTGACCAACTGGCAGCACTTGGCCCAAATTTGGTCCTTATGTTCCTTCGACCCTCCCCAATCAGTGAGAAAAATTTCACAACTTTTTACCAGACGGTTCTATGGGCTGCCATAGACAACATAGCTAGAAGAAGAAGAAGATAAGGTAGAATAGCAATAGGGTGTCTATTCACCTTCAGTGCTTGGCCCCATAATACTTAGTGACCTCGCTGAACTTAAACTGAGCTATCTGAATATTTTTATGGAGACATTTTGAACTCTATTAGTGCTTTCAATGACAGTGATACATATTATATCACAGTAAAATATATAGAAAATATTCATTTTCACCAATGATTTTTTTTCTTGCTATTTTAGATTTATTCATTCTCAGAATTGAAGTATTCACCCTGACCTCTTTTGTTGTCTGTGATCCTAAAATAAACAAATAATCTGAACAATCTGAAATCAAACTGTTTCCTGTTTAAGAAGTAAGAACTAGAAATGGGGTTCTGGTAAAGGAAGAGAGCAAAGGACAGAGAAATTCAGAGGTCAGAAAGGGGTTAAAAGGATCCTCTTGATGTGCTTTCCACCATTCCTGACTTTCTTTTTTAGTGTATCTTTCTGTGTGTGTGTGCGTATGTGTGTGTGTGTGTTTCCTGGTGTTCAGGGGGCGGAGACGAGAAAGCGTTCCCCAACTCTGAGCAGTCAGTTTAAACGCTCTCTGGAGTTGCTGATGCGCACACTGAGTGTGTGTCAGCCCTTCTTCGTCCGCTGCATCAAACCCAACGAGTACAAGAAGCCCATGGTGAGTGCAAAGTCAGTGGAAATGACTGTGGAATTAATGAGTGGTGAGGATGGTAAACAAGCAAGAATGTGCATTTGTGTTCCTAGCCTCCCTTTGCTTGTCCTCCTTCATGTAGAGTAATTAAGAGTAATCCTGTCCTCACAGCTCTTTGACAGGGAGCTGTGTGTCAGGCAGCTCCGCTACTCAGGAATGATGGAAACAATTCGGATCCGGCGAGCTGGATACCCCATCCGCTACACTTTTGTGGAGTTTGTGGATCGGTATCGTGTCCTCATGCCTGGAGTGAAACCTTCCTACAAACAGGTAAATAAGGACACATGAATTCTGAGTTGATGTGGAATAAATGCTTTCAGTTATACAAGTCATTTTGAATGTGTTGTAAAAAGGGATGCACCAATCCCGATTTTCATTTTCAATACGATATTGATACAATAGCTGGGATCAAGGGCCAAAACTCTATACTACTGGTAGGATGTTGTTTTTTTATGTGATAATGGCAAAGTAGTTTAAAAGTTCTTGATATAAGAACATCTCAGTTGCAATTTTTTATTTGAGCTTATGAAGAGTAAGGCAGTAGTTTGGCCAAAAATTAAGTAGACAACTTTAACCCTAGATATAATTGATCAACCAAGTATGGAAGCCCATTTCCACCAAATAGAAAAGCAAAAAAATGCATAAAATATATGTTTTCTTTATTTTGGCAACAGTATATCGGAATGTTAAATTATTACCTCAAAATCTTTATTTATTATCTCAAAACTGACTCATTATTCAAAATACTGATTTATTATCTAAAAATATTTCTTTATTATCTCAAAAGTCTTTTATTATCTGAATTTTTTTTCATTATTTCAGACCTCTAAATTCTTATCTCAACATTTGACTTATTTCAAATTGTTTTGACTTATTATCTCGAACATCTGATGTTTTGTCTCAAAATGTTGACATCATATCTCAAAATTCTGAATTGTCTCAAAATTTTAAAAAACATTTTTTTCCTGTAGTTATTAGTGCAAGATCATGTTGACTTTATTATGTGTCATTTTTGTTAGTTGGATAACCAAAATGTTTTATTATGTTGAATTTTTAGATTTTATCCTGGTTATACTGCTAAACAGCTTTGATATGATTTTCAATATTTGAGTAACTTTATCATCACAAGTCAAGAGTTTTAGTTAATAAGTCAGAATTTTGAAATAAGTAAACAATTTGGAGATAATGCTGCTGTCAGAAATAAAATTTTAAATATATACGTTATATGGGCTTCAATTCCTATGATATGTTTGACATCTGTTTCGAAATTGTTTTCTTCAGTTTTGCACTGGAGCTACAAAGCTAATGCAACTAACGGATCATACAGCAAACATCATGACGCTACGCAATATAATTTTTTTTTGTTAAATAGCATAGTAAGTTCATATTTACAAATTTATTTTCAAAGTGGAACTACATAATCATCTGCATAATTTCCAGTAAATTGTGGGAGGCAGGGTCTAGTGGTCTCAATGGTACCAAACTGCATTGCCAAGTGATTTTGGCTACACTCATCACATTAGATTTGTTTACGTTTATAGATTATAGTATGTCACACTCCGGCCTCATCAGCAAACCTGCAGGACTGAAGACCTTGAAGTCTTTTGAGGCAGATATGTACTAAATAGACTTTGGATGGGATATCAATTACTTGGCACCTTAGCCTCATAGCTCCAGTGCAATATTAAAGAAGCAACTATTGAAAGTCAAAAATGGCTTGGTTAATCAGGTACTTTTGAAGGGATGTGGAAAATTATCTAAAAATGTTTTGGCAAACCATCCCTTGAAAATGGGAAATAATTAACTTTGTGTAATTAATATAAAATAATGAACACAATTATATAATTAACATCAATACATCAGTGAACTGGAATTAAACATTCTCAATTCAGATTTTCTGACCAGCATTGATTTGATACCAGCATAGGGTTGGTACATCTCTTAGAACTAAAGTACTGGACATTCAATATTCTTTAAGACATATAGAGCCTTTTGGTTGAGTGACTGAATTACTTCAAGAGAATAACAATTTATATATTTATAATAATATAAAAAGTGACAATCACTTGCTGCTGCTGTTTCCATTTTACACTCAAGTCTCCATCATTGACTAGGTTTACATGCACATCAATATTTCAATATTATCTTGAATTTGGCAGTCACGTACACACCGCAATCTGATCGCAGATTCAGATTAAGACAATATTATGATTCCCCAAATTCTTATTCCTGCTCCTGGAATATGCCAGGTTTAATTGGACATTTGTTGCATGTAAACACCTTATACAGAAAATCCACTGAAAGGAGATGTATGCAGATGCTCAGTCTGCAAAGAATTGTGGGTAGCATCATGAATCTCCCAGGAAATAATAGCGGGAAAGTAAAAGCGCAAGTGTAGATCGGCATACTTTCAACAACCGTGTATAACAGGAATATTCTGATGCTTGTACGCATATAAATATCACCAATAAATATATGGCTGCAACCCGAATATAGACCTTAAAGAGATTTTGATGTGCATGTAAACATAGTAAGTGAACAGTTGATAACTTCAGTTTGATATGATAGACTTAAAGAAAGCTCAAACTTCAGTTCCTGTTAACACAATTAGTACTCTTTGTCTCCATAGTATACAGTTATAGAAGAGAAATATTTATAATCGCACCATACGGTGTCCCCCAGATGAGGATGGGTTGGGTTCCCTTTTGAGTTTGGTTCCTCTCAAGGTTTCTTACTCTTGTTGTCTCAGGAAGTTTTACCTTGCCACCGTCCCCTCTGACTTGGTCATTAGGGATAAATAAAAAAAAAAAGTAATGTTAATTTTATATCCAGATTTCTCTAAAGCTGGTTTGTGACAATGTCCATTGTTAAAAGCCCTAGCTGAATTGAATATACAGTATAACATTAAAACGACAACATATGACTCTAGTCTTCTGGTCCTGGAGTTACTATTTCTATAAGATTCAGTAGTTGCAGTGAATACACGTTTCAGGACCCCGAACTGATGTTGACATGTCCACTGTGTTTTTCGTTTGTTCTCATTAAGGAGGACCTGAGAGGGACCTGCCAAAGAATTGCTGAGGCTGTCCTTGGCAGAGACGATGACTGGCAGATGGGAAAGACAAAGATCTTCCTGAAGGTATGTTAACACTACAGTACATTTGGAAGGTACTAGTTAGGAAATTGATTCATTAAAAAATTTATACAGTCTGTGTGAAGTTGCAAGCAGAAGCATTTCATAACAATGAGTACTAGAATGCTGCATTATGAAATTTGGGTAGCTAAATAGAATTTATTTATTTATTTATTTATAACTGGAGGCAGGTGTGGAAATGCTTAGCTCAATCTTGTGGTCAGGTGACCTTGAACAGTCATGTGGTCATGTGCTTCGCTTTAGTGGTGTTCTGTTTTGTTTTTTTGCCGTCCGGAAAGAAACTTGAGCCAGAGGTCAAAGGTCAGCAGAACGTTTGTCCATTTCCCTGGTGCCACGGACAGTTTTCCACTCAATGTTGCTTTATCAAGGTTTTCAGCTGTCTGAAACAGGAAGTCCCTCACTGTGGGAGTAAAGAGAGGGCATTGCCAATACTTCCTAACAGGAAGTGACACCATTAGACCAGCATAATGGAAAATGTAATACAAGTCTGCTGGGAAAATGCATTAAATTGTTATTTAGATTAAGCTGTAATGCTTCATAGGAAATCCTTTTCTTCTCTGGTGAATACTGTACCATACTTGTATTTCCAGTAAAATGACATGGCCTTATTTTTTGGCAGGACCATCATGATATGCTTTTGGAGATTGAGAGAGACAAAGCCATCACTGACAAAGTCATTCTTATTCAGAAAGTCGTCCGAGGTTTCAAAGACAGGTAAACTGTTCAGAAAATAACTGTGCAAATTTCACAATCATGTAATGCCTGTATTGTTCTTTTTGAAATCTAACACATTAGGAAATGAGCAAATCCTATCCAAATTAACTGGGTAAAGCATATTAAGCAAAGGAAACACAAAACTATCCAGGAGGTCCTTTGGGATGGTACTGACCATTTCCTGTTGCACAACTGTTATTGTTTCAATAGGTCTAACTTTCTGAAAATTAAGAAATCAGCTCTTATGATCCAGAAGACTTGGAGGGGTTACTGCTGTCGGAAGAACTATGGGGCGGTGAGTCTCTGGGACCTCTTTGAGCTTATTATTTAGTAATTCATGTGCAACTTATGTGAATGGGTCTGAGTGTGAGTCTGGGACTTTCACTGTTGTGATGTTTAAGGTAAGTTTCAGTTTAAAGTGAGACCCAAAATAATGTCTAGGGTAGTTAAAAAACAATTTTAAATTGGATAGACGACCTTGTGGATATTTATATATTAGAGACTAGCTACTATTAGGAAATAGCTGTCCGTACCAAAATATTACAACCAGCTAGATGGTTGATTATTATTGATGACAAATTCCTGCTAGCTAAAATCAAGTATAAACACCCAATTACTGTACATATTAAGAAAATATGAAATGCTGTGTAGGAATGAAAAACAGCAGTCTTGAAGGCTTTATGATCAGGGGGTCTGATAGTATTAGAAAGTCTCAACACCAATCTGAGGGGTTTCATCAGTTCTTATTTGCTCAGTCCTTTTGATATGCTCCCACGTGATGCCAACAGCAACCTGACCCCATGATAGACCTGTCTAACTACTTCCTGTGTTGCAGATGCGTGCCGGGTTCTCACGGCTTCAGGCCCTGTACCGCTCCAGGAAGCTCTATCAGACTTACCATGTGACCCGGCAGAGGATGACCCTGTTCCAGGCTCGTTGTAGAGGCTGTATGGTGCGCCGGGCCTTCAGACACCGGCTCTGGGCCGTCATCACCATCCAGGCCTATACTAGGGGCATGATCGCTCGCCGTTTATACCACAGACTTAAAGGAGAGGTAAGCAGAGAACACAACATCAGACACAGAAACAGATACACAAAACAATAATCATGGATTTGGTGGTTCACTGCAGTGAAAATCAATCACCCAAGAGCTCTGAGAATTATGAGCTCATGGGTACATAAAGAATATATAGAGGTTGTTAAAATGTGATGTAGTACTCACTACACCACAATTTCAGTTTCTTATTAATGAGGTAAAGTGCACTTAATAAATATAGTAGATTTTGGTAAATAATGAAATAAATCAGTAATAATTTATGAGCCATAAACATGAGCATATTGACTGGAAATAATGATCTTCTCTTCTCCTCCTCCTCATCACTCTCTATTTCTCCTCATCATTCCTCCTGTCCCTCAGTACAAACGGAGACTGGATGCAGAGAAGATGCGCTTGGCTGAGGAGGAGAAGCTCAGGTACCAGATGAGTGCTAAGCGTGCCAAAGCCGAGGCCGAGCGCAAACACCAGGAGCGACTGGCCCAGCTGGCACGAGAGGATGCGGAGCGGGAGAAGAAGGAGAAGGAGGAGGCACGCAGGAAGAAGGAGATGCTGGAGCAAATGGAGAAAGCTCGCCATGAGCCCGTCAACGACTCTGACATGGTGGATAAGATGTTCGGCTTCCTGGGTACCACTAACTCTTTCCCTGGGCTGGAGGGTCAGGCACCAGCTGGGTTTGAGGTGAGGAGCACCCTCTTCTGGTCAGGATAGGTTATGCTGAAATTTTATTAGAGAGAGAGGTGATTTTTGTTACTGCTATAATTGGCAAAACATTTTCATACATTTTAATTTATGAAATCTATCATAAATCTTTCTGTCTGTCTGTCTTTCTATCTGTCTGTCTGTCATTGCTTTTGTCTGTTTGGCTGTATATCTATTTGTTTTTTTGTCCATCTGTCTGTTTTTTCTGTCATCTTTTCATTTATCATTCCATCTGCCTGTCCGTCTGTCAGTCTTTACCTTTTTCTATTCCTGAAGTAGCTAGGTCACTTTCCCCTCCTCTCCACCAATAGCTCGTGTGTGGTGGGCGTACTGGCGCACTATGGCTGCTGTCGCGTCATCAGGAGAATGCTACACACTAGTGGTGGTTGAGGAGATTTCCCCTCATACAATGTAAAGCGCTTTGAGCGTCTAGAAAAGCGCTATATAATTATAAGAAATTATCTGTGCATCTATGTATTTATCTATCTTTGTGTGTGTGTGTGTGTGTGTTTGTGTGTTGATGAATTAGGACCTGGAGCGGACTCAAAGGAATGTGGAGGAAGAGGATCTGGATGAAGCTCTTCCTCTCCCTGAGGAAGAGGAGGAAGATCTGTCTGAATATAAGTTTGCCAAATTCTCAGCCACCTACTTTCAGGGCACCAGTACTCACACGTACATGCGCCGGCCGCTCAAGCAGCCCTTACTGTTTCATGAGGACGAGGGAGATCAGCTGGTGTGTTCTGCTTTAGACATCTCCTTCTGTAATTTTACATCAGTCATTTTTAGTCACATATGAACAACAGAACTGTGATTTTGATGACAATGTGTAGCACATTTACAGGTGTACCTCGTTCAGCTTTATTCTAGTGTTTAATATTTGTAGTAAATGAAGTTTGTTTTTTTGTTTCTCCATCCTCCAGGCTGCGCTTGCGGTGTGGATCACAATTCTACGATTCATGGGTGATCTCCCAGAACCAAAATATCATACAGCTATTAGTGATGGCAGTGAGAAAATCCCTGTGATGACCAAGATCTACGAGACACTGGGCAAGAAGACCTACAAGAGGGAACTTCAGGCTCTGCAGGGAGAGGGAGAGGTGAGGGGAAGGAAAATGTGTTTTTTGTTTTGTCTGTATTCATCCCAGCAGGCTGAATGTATTAAAGTGGGTTTTATAAATCATTATGATACTCATTATTTGTTTTATTTTCATTTTATTTGTACCCATATTCAATGGATAATCCAATAATCAAGTGGAACTAACCTGAGTCCTTCTTAAAGTAACGCATTACCAAAATTAACTGAAACTGTACTCCAGTATCTTTATATTACATTTGATTATTGGATTATCCATTGAATACCCATTGAATACCCATTTTCTCTCCAGTTTTGGTCACCTGCAAATTCCCACGATAGAAACAACGAGATGTTAGAAGGAGCACATTCATGTAAAGCTATGATTTGAATTAAAGCCAGCAGTTAGAGCTGTTGTTATAGAAAATTAATCAAAAGCTTCTGATCAAACATATTTCAGAATTCAACAGTGCCATTTTATAACCATTTTTAGCCACGATTTCCAGTTTTCTATCCTCCTGGCTGCATGTTTTGATAAAGAAAAAACGACATTTTGCTCTGAGACTAGTAGACTTACTACAATTAAGATACACTGCTAATGCAGTTAATTTACTGAGGAACAAGATGGGGATTTCCAATAACTATATGTAAGATATTTTCATAATACATACTGGGTATCATAGTCTTAAATGGCATAAACATTAAAATACAAATTTATGAATTTTCCCAAAACTTTGATGTTTACTACATCACTACAGAATGGTATATTACTTGACAAATAAGTTATTAAATGCTACTTTTTTGATGGAAAAAGTGGGCATCCCATTATGCTTAGTGGTTAGCATATTTGCCTCACCCTTCCGGGGCTGGTGGTTCAAATCCCACATCTGCCCTGTGTGTGTGTGGAGTTTGCATGTTCTCCGGGGGCTTGGGGGCTCCCTCTGGGTACTCTGGTTTCCTCCCCAAGTCCACAGGCAGTTCTCTGTGCATACCTCTGAAGCATTTTCTCATTATCACCAGCAAAAGTCAAATTTATTTTTAAGTATGGCTTGCTGTGAGGGTGTTTTCACTGCCCCAGTTCTTTGAACTGCGTTCTGGCTGCTTCATGATTTATAAGCCTCTCTTTATCTGTGTCCCGCTTCCTGCAGAATGCCCACATTGAGAGTCATAAGAAGAACAGTGTGCGCCACAAGCTAGTGTCCCTCACACTTAAGAAGAAGTCAAAGATTACCGAGGAGGTGAGGGACGACGTGCTTGGCATGCTCATGCCATCTCAGGATGACACACACAGACACACACACGGTGCTTTTCTCCATCATTGTGGATTTCATTCTTTATCTTAATTAGATATGCCCTGCTTCCTAGAAGACACATTTTCAGATGCTTTCAATATATACTGAACATGTTGGCTGTTAGTGGAACAGAAATGATCTCATTATGCCTTCTTATCCTTCTTGTCATGCAATATTATAATAATTTGTAAAATTAAGGGTTGAAGAATAAATGATAGCATGTACTGTAGATTCACAAGGAAAGAGAGAATTCCAGTTTAGTGTTTTAACATTCTTGCATTTGTGAACATTTACACTAGGTGACCAAGCGTCTGAATGATGGCGAGTCCACGATGCATGGGAACAGTATGCTCGAAGACCGACCCACATCCAACCTGGAGAAACTTCACTTTATCATCGGCAATGGCATCCTCCGACCAGGACTCAGGTCACACCTGCACCATCGTATATAGAGCTCATGCTCTATAAATAGACCTAAATTACCTACTCACTAAAGACACAACACCATGGTTTATCCTTCGTGTTATGTTCACACCTTAGCAAGGGCATTGAAATTTTACTGTAATACAGTTCCATGACATTAGTGTAAATAGCACATAGAGGGAATGTGGCAGCCACTAACATCAAACTACAACATGGGGAAAATGATTGTATAAAATGAACATTACGTGCAATTATTCCAACATTTACGTAAACAACTGTAATTAAAAAACTACTTAGACTTTCTCTAAAAAAAAAAAAAAATTAACTCTCCTAAGAACATCGTTTAAAAATATTTTTTAAATAAAAATTCCTATGGTCATATCTCTATTAAATTATAAAAAAATATGCATAACCTGTTATAATGCCTTCATAAAGCATTATACATATTGTTATTATTATTTATGCACATGCACTACATTTTTTACACTATACTGATGCAAATCAAAGATAATTACGATACTGAAGTGCATTATCTTATATCATGTCCCCAAGTGTTTTATTCCTCTTATACCTCAGCAATTTACCAGTAATTTATTAACGAATGCCACATCATGCTTTTTATCCTTTTAAAGTTACATAAGTAATGTTCTGACAAGTTAGGTCCTATTATCACTTACATTATAGCAGTTATAAACAGTTCTTCCCTTACCAACATCTAATTTCTTTCTCTCTACATCTTTAAGACTTTCATGTTACTGACATTTATATATTTTCATGTTTTTGACAAACTTGGAAATGCACACTACTTTATCCCGACTCTCCCATAGAGGAAGCACTAAGACTCCTTCCCTAAATATTAAATAAATGTCTCCTAACAGAAAACTGCACCATATCACACACAATACAGTTTTCTTTCTTAAATAACACGTCACACAAGTCCCTGTGAATTTGTTGTTACTTAACAAACCATAACGTATTAGAACGAACGTATTTATATACAACTGTCATTTAAATTACAGCTACTGACAGAGCTGCTGTTATAGAAAATCATTTCTGACCAATCAGGATAAAGAATAAAACAACACTGGGATATAAGAATTCTTAACATAATGCGTTTAGTGATACAACAGAAAAATGTTTGCCCTATCATTGGAAGATTCCGAGTTCGAATAATATCACAATAATCTGTCAATAATCTACACTCATAAATGAAATGTATATACAGTCAGTTACTTGTTTAAAGATAAATAAATCAGTCAGTCTATATTATAATGCAATATCCAAACTGAGACTGAGTTTCTTTGGTTCGTTGTTTAGATGATGTGTAACGAGCATTAGGCCTTCTGTTAACAATCCATAATGCATTATAACCCCAAAAAAGTGTAATTGCTCTAAAGTGTAATGCATTTTTATAAGTAATTAGGACAGTGTTTAAAATGCCTGTGTATGAATGTATTTATAGGTCATTATACAGTTTGCCTTTCTAGAAAGTGTTACCAAACCACAAGAGCATTAGTGAGGTTAGACACTAATGTTGAGTGGGGATGTCTGGGGCTCAGTTGGCGTTCCAATTAATTCCGGAGGTGTTCAGTGGGGTTGAGGTGTTCAGTGCTCTGTGCAGACCAGTCGAGTTCTTCCGCTCCAACCTTGGCAAACAGTGTTTGTGCACAGGGGCATTGTCATGCTGGAACGTTTTTTGGCCTCGTAGTTCCAGTGAAGATTTTGTAGCAACAGCGTGGGGAATATAGATGTGATGGTCAGGTGTCCACAGAATTCTGGCCATATAGTGTATTGTTTAAGAATTGCTCTCGGTATCAAGATCACTTTGTCCATGTATTATTTATAGTATATGTAATCATATTATTTGTACTGTACCACTTTATTTATTATTATTCATTCCACCTAAAATTAGGATAAATAAATTTGAGCTATATCTTACTGTAATAATTCTGTAATATTGGCCCTGAAAACTGTTATTATGATCTACAGAGATGAGATCTACTGTCAGATTTGTAAGCAGCTGAACCAGAACCCATCCAAAAGCAGCCACGCTCGAGGCTGGATCCTCCTGTCCCTGTGTGTGGGCTGCTTTTCACCTACTGAGAAGTTTGTGAAGGTGAGCGCTGGCAATATAACTATCTTAGGGAATTTGAATTGTTAATAGCATATATCTGGGCATATATTATGAAATTATTAAATATCTTTATGCAGTATCTGAGGAATTATATCAGTGGAGGGCCCCCAGGATATGCCCCATACTGTGAGGAAAGGCTCAGGAGGACGTTTGTGAATGGCACGAGAACACAGCCGCCCTCCTGGCTGGAGCTGCAGGTAGGATGACTCCTTCATCTTTCACTCTAGCAGAACCAGACCTGGGGCACTGTACATAACTTTGTTCTATGTATTTATAAATAGCTTCTGTCTGAAACATCCTGTCTCTCAAGGGAAGAATTTTTAAAGCCCTAAAAGTATTCTCTCTGCTTTAGCAGTAGCCTGTGTTTTCCCTACTGAAAGAAAAAGATGCACCTTTTACAGTGAACAGTCCAGACAAACAGCTAAGACAAAGAGTGTTGTTCACTTTGTCATACAACTAATAACACAGCGGCTGAAATTATATCTTAAAATTGTTCAGTGATGATCCACAGGCAGCTCTTTGTTTTTAATGGAACTTTCACGTATACTGTAGGACAAAAGTGGGACTCCAAAGATGTGCTTGACTGGACAGAAATAAACAAGTTGGTAAATAATAACAAAAATAACTGTTATTATTTACTATTTAAGATTCAATGCATGTTCAGATTTAATAATAACCTAGTGTTCAGCACTGAAAGTCTTGAAAGACACCAACAAAGGTCTCCATTTTTACAAAATGTTGTTAAATATGAAATATATATTCAGTATATGGCTAAATCCAGAATCCATGCACACCTAGAAAATAGTCCTGAACTCATCCAGCAGTCTCTAAACTGAAATTTTTACTGCCTACATGGAGCTTTAATCACTGAGATTGTAATACTCATGGGATGGTGCAATACAAAAAAACACTGGCTTTTACAATTACAAGAGAGTTTATGTAGGGATCTACAAATATATGTACAGTAAGAAATGGATCTTTAACTATGGGATGTATGTAACTATTGGACGAATGTAGGTAGTGTAGTAGCGTTTTTAAAAGAATTTTAAAAATGGCCACTGTCTTTAAATAGTTAAACATTTTGAAAAATCAAAGTAACTATCAAAAAGTAGCAAACTGGCTAAAATTACTTAAATCATAGCGTTAGTGATTGTCACCCGTCACTTGTTATGAGTCAGAGCAGTTAAGTTGTTTACTTTGTTTCATGCATGCATCAGCTGTACATAGAAAAATAAGGAACATTTGTCATGCACCTTCATACCATTAGAATTAAGAATCCCTCCTTACTGTATCTCTGGTGAGAAACGCTAACACTGCTGGACATCACATTAATGGCAAGAATTCAGTGAGGAAGCTTAAGGATAAAGAAATGTTCTGCAGTCCCTGAACCGCATGGGTTGAAGGTTATGCTTTAAACATCTCCTTTTTGAGAGAGGAATTAAATTTTAAAATGAAAATGAAATCCGTATAAACGTACTCCATCACGTATGTTTGTCCTGCAACTCTAATGAACTTCTACTGATATTGTTTGTATTCTTTACCCTGTCAGGCGACTAAGTCTAAGAAACCCATCATGCTGCCTGTGACTTTCATGGATGGCACCACAAAAACGCTGCTGACCGACTCCGCCACCACGGCCAAGGAGCTGTGTAACGCACTGGCAGACAAGATCAGCCTCAGAGATCGCTTCGGCTTCTCTCTGTACATCGCTCTGTTCGACAAGGTACGCCTTTTACACTTTATGAGACGAGCGGTATGAAAAATTCACAGTAAAATCTAATAACACGATAATCACAGTTTTTAAAATAGAAATGGCCTTGTACAAATACAAACCTGCTTACCACATCCCATTTTCAAACAAGATAGCTACAATATTTAGATACTAAACTGACCTGTTAATAGGATTTAGTAGTTGGATTCATCTTTAGTACTTTATCTAAACAATGTAGGAATATTTTAACTCTGGTTTTCAACTGTTTAATAGTTTTAGTAAAATGTTTCACAAAAAAGTTTTCTGACATCATTATTTATGCGATTAAATGATAATGTTAATGATATAACTATTCTTGATTTTCATATCACTGTATACTGGTGTATCATCACAACCCTAGTATGTGTTACAGCGGTCATATTCCTTTAGAATGTACGTTTTGCTAATTTGGGAATGCTAAACTGCCGCAGACAAAATAAATGTTCTCACTTTTCACCCCATTGCTTTCACCACCCGTTGCTTTCTTCAGCAAAGTATATCACAATGATATAATGAACATTTCAGAATTGTTTTTATATTTACTCACAGTAATTTTTTTCATTGCACTTAAAATTACATCTTAATATTATATTTTTACACATTTTTTAAGCAAATCCCTTATGGTCTCCTATTCACTTCCCTTCCTATTTATGCTTATTGATTGTAATATTCTGGCATCATAGAATCAAAATAGTACACTTTATAGCCAGCATTTCACATTCAGCCACAAAAAAAGACATTGGACATTATTTTAACAACTGTTTTTTTATATTCAATTTGAAAATCAATAATAATAAAAAAAACACATGAAAATACAGTATGATGTATATTACATGCATTTAATATGTATATAGCCTCTTTCTACATCGGGCCTACTTCTACATATTTCCGAAATGCTCAATATTTATGAAATGTGTTTTAATAGACTTAGTTTAGAGATTAAAAGTAGAGCAAGTAATCATCTATGCAGTGTTATACATGCAAATCATTGTCCCTCTCTCTGTAGGTTTCATCTTTAGGCAGTGGTAATGACCACGTGATGGATGCCGTGTCTCAGTGTGAACAGTATGCTAAAGAGCAAGGTGCTCAGGAGCGAAACGCCCCCTGGAGGCTGTTCTTCAGGAAGGAGATCTTCACACCCTGGCATGACCCCACTGAGGACGGAGTGGCTACCAACTTGATCTACCAGCAGATCGTACGCGGGGTCAAGTTCGGAGAATACCGCTGTGACAGGGTACAGTTTTTAGTCTCAAACACAAATCTCTGTGAAAGTACAGAGAGGGAAATACTGGAAGTAAGAGGAAGGGAACCTGGGGCAGAAAGTCAGACATCCAGTCTATAGTTTGCAGATGAATAGGTTCTTCTTTCAGTCAAACTTCCTGACACAGAGATGTTTGACAGGGGAGAGAGAAACTAAAAAGAGAAATGCTACAGGAATTTTATTTTATAATGCTTCTAAAACTGCCTCAAAAGAAATTTAGAGCACAGTACCACGGTTTACGAGAGAAGCTCATTCCATGTTGAACAGAAAATGTTAAACAGCCATAAAAGACAGTAAAGGACATGGTACTGTAATCTGACTGGCAGAACAAATGGGGTTAAAGGTCAGGACACATTATACTTTTATTATCTGGGAAGGGTTCATCATTCATAATCCATCTGAGACAGCCTCAGTGTAATTCATAGCTTTCAAAAATGAAAAGATGTGACCATTATCTGTACTGATTAACTAGCTTCGAAATCAAACATTTTCTTAATGTATTTTGACACCATATTTAGACATAATAAATATAACTTATTCATTAGGCAGCTTACCAAGTGCCTTCCACAATCCCATCTCTCTTTCCTTTGCTGATTTTCCAGGACGATCTTGCAGAACTTGCCTCTCAGCAGTATTATGTGGACTACGGCTCTGATATCCTGATTGAACGTCTCATCAGTCTCATTCCTTCCTACATCCCAGATCGGGAAATCAGCTCTGCCAAGTCAGTGGAGAAGTGGGCCCACGTTATCATGGCGGCCCACAAAAAGGTGTGTGAGCATTCAGAATATTAATCTGTGAAAAAACTTAGAAACTCTGTCCAACATGTCTGTTTTATATTACAATATTGCCTCAGTAGAAAACAAAAAAAAACAACAGTGATTCAGAGAACATTTTAGGTTTTGTTAAGTAATGGATCATGTCAATGGATCAAGACCATGCTTCTGATTAAACATCATTGTGGCTTTCTGATATTTTACCTGCAGAGACACAAGAACTGTAGCAAGTTCTCCAAGAAACCTGGAACAACCTGTAAACCAATTTCCTTAGAAAACTGCATAACAATGTACCTAAGATGTTTTATACCGTTTTAAAGGGAATGACAAATTTCCCACTGTTCAGTAGAGTTCAGTTCACTGCTTAATATAGTAATTATTTTGATACTTTGAAACTTTGTGGTTTATTACATTTCAAGTCATGTAAACTATGCAGACTTTTGAATAGAACTAATCTACATTATGTCAGTGGAAACATACTTTCATTATTTGTTAGTACTATTTGATATCTAGCTACAGCATGTCATGGTCAATTGATTATATCTGGGGTAATAGGGGAAATGATGGAAATTAGATTATTTTGATTTTGCCAAACCATTTCTATTAACATTTGCATGCAGATACATTCCTAAAAGTCATGCATCAAAGGGTGTATCATATTTGCAGGAATTGTTGTATGTAAAATTGGAATCGTTTTCATCCACAGGGGATATACACACAGAAACGAGTGGACCCTCAGAAGGTCAGAGAGGAAGTGGTGGATTTTGCGAGATACAAATGGCCATTGTTATTCTCAAGATTCTATGAAGCCTTTAAATTTTCAGGTATACAACCACACGGTCAATTCCAAATTGATTCAGATCGATAGTGGAAACACTTTCATACAATACGAATACAATAATGAAGAGTGATGTCATCACACAACACATGTATGCTTGACAGGTCATGTGTTCAATGTTTTCCTTGTATCTTACAGGACCCAGTTTGCCTAAAAATGATGTGATTGTAGCAGTGAACTGGACTGGAGTTTACTTTGTGGATGAACAAGAGCAGGTTCTTTTAGAACTTTCATTCCCAGAGATCACCGCTGTCTCCAGCAGCAAGTATGAAAGCCCTCACAAGACTTTTATCATGGCTCTTATGGCTATTTTTTGTTTTGTTGTTCATGAGTCTGTGTTTATGCATTACCACCAAAACAGGATATTAGATGTGTTCCTTAAATGCAGCCTACAGATAATCATCATTAAATAACATGGTGTTAAAAAACATAAATAATAAATAATCCATTTAAAAATAAAGGAAGATGTTAAACTGAAGAAAACTTCTGTTGTACTGTATGTTTTCAGTAATAATCTAAGAAAGATTTTCAAATATAGACTATAGACATATCTCATTCAAACTAAAGGACGTTTTTTGGCGTTCTCTGTTTGAGCAGGGGCGGGAAGCTCCAGGGCCAGAGCTTCACCTTGGCCATCATGAAAGGTGATGAATACACCTTTACTTCCAACAATGCAGAGGACATTCGAGACCTTGTGGTGAATTTCCTCGAGGGCCTCAGGAAGAGGTCGAAGTTTGTGGTAGCGATACAGGATAACCCTAATCCAAGTAAATCAATGTATTCATTTATTCTCACACCATATTCTTATAATCAGAATGATCCTTCATTTACATTTATGCATTTGGCAGACACCCTTATCCAGAGCAACATATATTTATATAATTTATACAACTGAGAAGTTGAGGGTTAAGGGCCTTGTTCAGGGGCCCAACAGTGACAGCATGGCAGTGCTGGGATTTGAACTCACAACCTTCTCAGAAATCCATAATCTAATGTCTTAACCACTGATCTACCTACGCCCCCTTTGTGGAAATTAAACATTCATAAGAAGCAGAAACAGGTTTAAATTTCAGCGTTTACAATGATCCTGGGTGTAATAAGAGAATCCAATTCCAAGTCCTTCTGAAGTTTAATCTGTATGTGTGTGGAACGCTGTTTCTGTCCTTGTAATGGATTTCCTTTCCAGGACGGAAAGAACATAAGATGCATCAAGCACTAGTGTCTGCTTTTTTTTGGCTTGAAATTGAAGGCAATTTTGTAGAACCTCTTCGTAAACATAGCAATGGAGGTCTGAATGGAGGCCATGACCCTGTTCAAAGTATCTCACTCATTTTATGTGCAACTCAGGTGCTTGTTTGGTTCATTGTCATTTTTTTTCACTTTGTCATTAAACTGCTGGGACAGATCATCTCCCATACTTGTCATTAGACCCCTGCAAATGATCCTGGACAAACAGTACAGTAACTTCCATTTGAAATTCTCTAAAACAGGGTTTTAGCCTCATGGTACTCTTATTACTGTAGTTTTGACTGTATGGAGCCACGTAGATTGACACGGTGGTTATTATTTAGTAAGGTTAAACCATAAGATAAGCTTCCTTCCACAAAATGCATAACTCATACCAACTATTGTATTTTTAAATGAGTGAGACACAGAGAAATTGATTAAATTAGACCATTGTGCCACAGGAACCTAAGCATGGAGATGATTCATTCTATTAACCTTCAGTCTTGGAACGATTCATAATGACAGACATACTGGAGTCAGTGGAGTTGCGACATTCTCAAAGAAAATAAACCTTTTTCTAAATAATTAACTGGAGGCCCCTTATTAAATATGTCACAACATATTAAGTGGGTTAAAAAACTACATTCATATTGTAAAAGCTTTCTGTGTTTATTTGTGGGGGGGGGGGGGTACATGCCATTGAGAATACAGAACTCACCTTGTAATTCTCATTCTGGACAGAGATCCTAAAATAGGATCAGGAACTTTGGTGGAGTTTCTGCTTTAAAAAAAGCATAACACAATCTTGTCTGTCTTGCCCTAAATTGTCCTCATCAGTTGGAGACGATTCAACATTTCTGAGCTTTGCTAAAGGCGACCTCATCCTGCTGGACCAGGACACGGGTGAGCAGGTCATGACCTCTGGCTGGGTTCATGGGATTAACGACAGGACCAAGCAAAGAGGAGATTTTCCAGCCGACTGTGTGTACGTGCTCCCCACTGTCACCAGACCTCAGCCAGACACTGTGGTTAGTGCATGCTTTTGTTCACAATCTAAACTCTTACGTACAAGGTGTGCAGGAAACTGCTCTTGGTACAGGTGTCGTTATGTGCAGTTCATAGAAAGGATACACATTTACAGTCCAAATTTGCAAAAATATACGTCTGTGACCAAAGAATAAAGATCTTCATGCGTAATGGTTTTCTCTCGTATAATTCGATTATACTCTCGTGATAATGATGTTCTCCTACCTCTCTCTTATCTTTGCTTGTTTTTTTGTGTGTGTGAATGACTCAGGCTCTGGTTACCATGACACCAGACCAGCGTCAGGAATCACTGCGTGTGTCGCAGGTCGCTATGCCTGAGAGTGTGGAGAGGGTAAAGCCATACACACTGGAGGAGTTCTCCTATGATTACTTCAGGTAAAAAAATAACACCCGTAAACCTATCTCACATTTCATTAGCGGTTTTCTGTAGACACCTTTATCCAGAGCATCTAAAGAAAGTGTTCCCTCCATCCTTATCCTTATACTAGTACAAATAGGTCAGGATCTAAGAACATCATCAAGCAGAGTGTATCCACAGGTAACATTAATTGAAACCAATATTCACTTGAATCTCCATCTCTCACCGCTTGCAGTTTTGTTTGTCCCTAACATTTAAGGTCTTAACGTTATATTTATAATTATTTATATATGTAGCTATAGTTATAATACATATTTAATTCAATAAAAGTTTATTTATATAAAGAGCTTTAGACAATAGACCAAAAAAAAAAAGTGAAAAGTGAAAAAACTCCCTGAAATGACATGAGGAAGGAACCTTTAGAAAAACGAGACTCCGAACCCATTATGTTCTTCGTGAAGCTGGATAATGGGATAGTGGGATTTTAAATCTTTACTTTTCTACAACTGTATGATATACTAAATGGGTTCAAAGGATTTATATAGTATATCTTGGTGTGATTATCCACTGAAGAAAGTGAGACAAACAATTTTTCGGGAAGTGCTAATATTTAGGATGGTGGCCACCAACCCTGTTCCTGGATCTACCTTCCTGAAGACTTTAGCTCCAGCCATAATCATGTCCAGAAGAACTTCTTGATCAACTAAAACAGGTAAGTTAGATTCTGGTTGGAGATGAAACCTGCAAGAAGGTAGTTCTCAAGGAACAGGGCTGGTCACCACTGCTTTAGATATCCATGTTGGACCATCCAGAAACGCCTAATATTTATCATATTTCCAGACTTCATATGGAGTTCAAACATCAAAAATACATTCAATGAGAGAATGTGTAGAGTTGACAGACAGGTTGCACAAATGCAGGTTGATGCGTAAAAGAAAATACAGCCCATATGAATGCGTTTTAATGGGAACAAATTAATGTTGTTAATGTCCTTATGGACGGGAACATGGTAGAGTATAACAATATCTCTCCAAGTTTATTCTTTTCAATAAAAAGCATAAGAATTAGTTTTGCAGCCAAATAACGAAGGCTCATTCTCACACACTATGTTCCTCTGACCCACTTCAGGCCACCTCCTAAACACACGCTGAGTCGTGTGATGATCACTAAGAACCGTGGGAAGGACAAGCTGTGGTGCTGCACTCGGGAGCCACTTAAACAGCCACTGCTGAAGAAGGTTCTGGCTAACGAGGACCTATCACAGGATGCCTGCATGGCCTTCATTGATATCCTCTTACCATTAGATATTGTTTTAGGACGGGCAGAAAAGTCAGGTCCCTGGAAGGGTCAGTGGTAGAGAGGTTAACATCTCTCTCTCTCTCTCTCTCTCTCTCTCTCTCACTCAAAGGACTGATCAACACACAAAGGGCTTAAAGTTTGTACTTTTCTGAATAAGACAATTTTATTAGCAAAACAAGTTTTAGTGAAAGTATTAAGAAGCTGTGGTGTTTTAGTGATAGCAAGGATTTGTCTGATGGTATAATGATCCAACTGAATCATCTATGTGAGAGTTGGGAAAACACGAAACTGTAGTATATACTCTTTAGACCTCTATAAAAGTCTTTTTGCAGCCATGGACCCCATTAGGTGTAAAAAAACAAACAAACAATAATTTAATAAAAATCCCCACAGACTCCCTCAGCCCAGATTTTTTTTTTTAACTATTCAAATATTAAAGTTATGATTCAAATGCACACAGTAATATTGTGGCTATTTATTCGAGCGTTTTGTTCCTGAACTTTCCAGTTACAGAACAAAATTTATATAATTTTTTTCCACTTATTTTTTCAGTTATTAAGGTTTGGATAAAACCTATTTATTTCTTTTCAGTCAAACAGGCTCATAACTATAACTATGATTACTCTGGTAATTCTTTAAGATCTTATGTACAACACTTTATGATTTTAACTTAATTTCTATAATGTTCTGTATAAAAAAACAACTGAACTGCATGTGTCCTTAACCTGCTCCTCTGTACCCGTGATGAAATATATGGGTGATTATCCGTCCAAACGAACTCGCTCTGTGAACGAGCTCACGGATCAAATCTTTGAGGGTGCTCTGAAGGCCGAGCCTCTAAAAGATGAGATCTACTGTCAGATTCTCAAACAGCTCACTGAGAATCATGTGAAGTAAGTCATCCAGTATAGCCACTTGTCCCTTCTGCACACACTGTTTTCTCCAGCCATCACAAATGTCGTGACAGCCAAAAAGCACAGTGCTTACACACTTTCAAAAACGGCATTTAAAAACTTTTGCATAAAAAAGTAGTCTTTATATATGTAGTAAGCTCTGTGTGTGTGTGTGTGTGTGTGTGTGTGTGTGTGTGTGTGTGTGTGTGCAGGTACAGTGAGGAAAAGGGCTGGGAGCTGCTCTGGTTGTGCACTGGTCTCTTCCCTCCCAGTAATATCCTCCTGCCTCATGTCCAGAGGTTCTTGCAATCAAAGAAACACCATCCACTCTCGCTGGACTGCATGCAAAGATTGCAGAAAGCCTTGCGGTATGGCTTTAACACACACACACACACACACATGTGCAAACATTTGGCTTGTGCAAGGTCTGATATTCTGTCTGATACTTGTGGGGGCCATTTAGTCTTCACCAAGATAAGATATAAAAGCATATGTTTATTTAGCATCTGTGGAAGGAGTCTCCAGTGTCAGCACTTTGTATGAGTCAGAGGTAAATCTGCACCTTCAGGATTTCCGACTGTAAGACTTCTCTAGGTTGGGTCTGTAATGAGAAACGGGAGACTCTTTATTCACTTTCATTTTTCAGGACTGTGTATAGCTGCTATAACATTAGTGATAAGATCGAACTTGTTTCATGGACATTCTACAACATTAAATGTACCTATAAATGGGTAAATGGAACTAAAAAAATATTAGTATTAGCAAATTGCTGTGGTATAAGAGAAATAAAACACTACATGATGTTACTGAAAATCAACTTTGGGGTGGTAACAATCATGCATCACACCACACTGTTACTGAATATTTTCTTATACTAGCATGTCCTGTCAAGTTTCATATAACATATATACATTAATTTCACTTTGACATGAATATTTTGTTCTGTGTTCTATAACAGGAATGGCTCTAGGAAGTATCCTCCTCACCTGGTTGAAGTGGAGGCGATCCAGCACAAGACCACACAGATCTTTCACAAAGTGTACTTCCCAGACGACACAGATGAGGTACTGCAAGCAAAGTCGAGTAGCAGTCCGTTATTTTTCACAGCACTCATACACAGTCTAAAGGTTTACATCTGCATCCGAGGTTTAATGTTTGTTTATGTATTCAACTAAACAGCTCCATGTTCTTTATTTTCTCTACAGAGATTTTTTTCTTTATTTTCTCTACAGTACAAATAACATATAGATCTCCAATGTGCTTGCTCATTCCCTTGTTATACTCACCCAAAAGTTCAATTAACTAGGCTAAAAAGTGGCTAATATGAATAAACTTAAGTATGAAGAGCTAAAGTATGCCTTAGCACAGACTGTGGAAGATATGCGAGTACTTGAATGTCTGATTAGGGTGACTTTATGTAGCTATGATCTTTGTCCTCATGATGATGTCTTTGGTGGTGTAGCATTCATTATGCTTACTAGCGTCATCATTTTGTGTGAAATTATGAGGTATCTATATACTGTGCTACTGTGGTATTTTGCTCAGTTTTGTCTGTTTCACTTTGTATTTCTGAAAATATCCTGAAAATAATTTTTACTGTCCATTCAAGCTAAGTAATATGCCTGGTAAAAAGATTCCCCACAAACAGCTAGACCACATCCTGTGTGCATGTACAGTAACATACATCTTAGCAAGTACAAATATCTTAAAATATAGTACCTAGTATTTCCTATTAGAAGTTTACAATAAACCAAATATAAGGTTATTCATACAAGGTTACTATTATTTTTATTTATAATCTGAAGACATTCAGATTCTTGAAGACATAAGACTCGCTCTATCATTGTTCGTTTGGAGACTACTTTTGTTTTTTCAGCCTGAAATGAGATCAGGGCTGGTGTGACCCAGTGTGAGTGTGAAATCTGATTAAAGTTCAAACTCTGTTTCTGTCTCTCAGGCTTTCGAGGTCGAGTCCAGCACGAAAGCGAAAGACTTTTGTCTGAACATCTCCGGCAGGCTGTTGCTCAAGACTCCAGATGGCTTCAGTCTGTTTGTAAAGATCTCTGATAAGGTAATATCAGCTATTCTCTAAACAGAGCTCTGTTACAGATGCACTCAGATTCCAGATGTCATGCTGCAGTGTGCGGTTTGCACAGAATTTCACTTCAACCATCATAGAATAACAGCATGTCTGTTTTTTACATTATTTTTTTATGTTTTACAGGTGATAAGTGTTCCAGACGGTGATTTCTTCTTTGATTTTGTACGCCATCTTACTGATTGGATCAAGAAAGCCAGACCTCCTAAAGATGGTAACAGTCAAAGCACGACTTACAAAATCCTTATTCAAGTCATTGTTTAGTGTTTAGTATCGGACTCACCAAAATTTGGTAACACATCTGCATTTTATGCGTGGTTGAAATCATCAAAGAAAACTCCTCTTGTTTAACAGGTATAGTGCCTTCACTGACCTACCAGGTGTTCTTCATGAAGAAGTTATGGACGAACACAATGCCTGGAAAGGACTCTTTCGCAGACTCTATTTTTCATTACTACCAGGTGAGTTAAATCAATAACAACAACAACAAACATGACTATAAATGGAACTTACAAAATGCCGTTCTTTAATTAAAAAAAAAAAATTGTTAGTGTAGGCAAATTGCTGTGGTGTAAGAGGTATTATACCATGGTCTGTCAGAATACTCGATTCTGATTGGCTGGAAGGTGTACATTCAAACCGAATAATGTACAGGTAGTTCAAGTCAGTTTAATCGCTGTTCTAAATTAATGCGCTGCCTATAAACTATAGTAACCATAGTAACATACAGTTACAGTTGCATACTCACGCTTGATTATTAGTAGAGGCGCAGCACAGGCACGGATAATTCTCACACACACACACAATCTCTCTTTTGTTTCTCTCGCTCTCTAAAACAATTTATTATAATTCATTCAAATAAATGTAATCTTATTGCACTATTTTAGCTGCGTATGATTTAGATCTAATGAGCCGTATATAAAACAAATAACGAAATTTAACCGTTATTTTTATCTTTTGTCAAATTTTGCACTGCAAACATCAGTGACAGCTTTAACTCGTTAGTGCTGGCAAGTGACCACGGTATAAGAGGGATGATCCACGGCTAGGTGCGCGTTACATGATTTTAACCACCCGCTTCTCATTGGGTGGTTCTCTGCCTCCACGTCCTGCATCGCGTAATGCACACCTAGCCGTGGATTATCCCTTACTAAAACATTTCAGGACGTGCTGTTACAAGAATGTAATCTACTGTGCTGGGCCACAAAGTACAGACATTACCCCTTTTTCTGACCCTTTTCCTGAAACAGCATGTTTAACAGCATGTTATTCCTTACCTAATGATCATATCACCATGTCTGATGCAACCGTTCAGGTTTATAGGAAAGGAACTCACTTGTATGTGTACATTTGATCATAAATGAGACAAAATGCATCACATTAAGAAATGAAGACCTTGCAAATACTGTAGGTCTTTATCCAAACAAGGACCTATGAAATGATCACGTTTACTGTAATACTGTTGATTATGGAATTTGTTTCGTTTCGTGTTTTACACATCTGCATGTATTGCTTCTATCTTCCTTCTGTATCCAGGAGCTTCCTAAATACCTTCGTGGTTACCACAAATGCTCCAGAGAGGAAGTCTTTCAGCTGGCAGCTCTAATCTACAGAGTCAAATACGAGGACGATAAATCGTACTTTCCCAGCATCCCTAAAATGCTGAAAGAGCTGATCCCGCAGGACCTGATTCGCCAGCTCTCTCCTGATGACTGGAAACGAGTGAGTTTGTGATATTTGTTGTATAATATATCTGTAACCTATCCCGATCAGTTTTATTTTATTCCGTCTGCAATATTGTACCTACAACGTTATTCGGTTTGACGCAGTCGATTGTGGCGTACTTCAACAAGCAAGCGGGCAAGTCGAGGGAAGAATCCAAGCTGATGTTTCTAAAGATCATTTACAAGTGGGCCACTTTTGGATCAGCTTTCTTTGAAGTGAAGGTAATAATCAAACTCCATTCCTAGCAGCTATAGACGGTACAGTACATACAGAACTGATCACTCTTACAACCCACTGCAATGCTTTTTCTCTATTTGCAGCAAACTACTGAGCCAAATTTTCCTGAAATCCTACTAATAGCCATCAACAAGCATGGAGTCAGTCTCATAGACCCCAAAACCAAGGTGTTTCACAGAATTTGCATGAATTAGTTTTTTCCACATCAATGTTTGAGTATACATGGGTTTAATCACATAAAGCCAATGTACTCAGGATTTGTTTATTTATTAATGTCTTTCCTTTTCCAGGATATTTTAACCACTCATCCCTTTACAAAGATCTCCAACTGGAGTAGTGGAAACACCTACTTCCACATCACCATCGGCAACCTAGTGCGAGGAAGCAAGCTGCTCTGTGAAACATCTCTGGTCAGTAGATACTATTCTGATGTTTGGATTCCACAGAACAAATGAGGCTGTTGAATGTCCTCATGCTGAACTGTGGAAAAACTTGAGTGGCCTGCACAGAAAGCCCTGAACTTAACTAAATATACTATCATACTATCTTGTGTTAATTATTTTCATTTTTAATTCCAAGGAAACCCACACAAGCCACTTATACTGTACATACATGCGTCTGAGTTTATGAACAAATAAACAGTTGCTTACTTGTATGCTAAAAAACTTGTATACTTAAATAAATGCTTATATTTTGATCTAAATAAAGCTTCCATGTTTTGTATAACCGTGAACATGCACGTTGCCAAATAACAAATAAACACTTTATTTTCTAAGTCGTGAATCTTGTTCTCCTCTTTTCGCAAACAGGGCTACAAAATGGACGACCTGCTGACCTCCTATATCAGCCAGATGCTGACCACTATGAGCAAGCAGCGTAGCTCACGTGGACACAGCAGGTGAACATCTTACTGGCGGGAGGCGGCTGAGTTGGTGCGCGTGCTCCGCGGTGTAGGTCAGCCGTGCAGCTGGAGCCGGTCCTTCGCCTGGCAGCTGTGGAGGATGAGCCGCAGTCCTTCTAACAGCTCTCAGGGCTCCGTTTACCCTGATGATGCCGTTTCATCCCTCTCCAGTGAGGATGACTACCTCTGACCGGACCTGGCTGGACTCTGTGGGTCAAATCTGCTCACCTCCCGCCTCTCAAATACTGAATCTGATCCAGAAAGACAAACTATGATGCTCCTGAGGCATTGCAAGATTGCTGTTCTCTTGTGTATGCAATTTGTGTAAATTCACTCGAGCAGGATACAAGTGACCTGCAGTGGCTACCAGACTTTAGTACTTGTATACTGTTATACTTATTACTATTCAGTGAGAAATAGTAATTGTTTATGTATTTACATAGTGACCATAGTTATAGTGATGCGATTATTTGTAAATATTGTCAAAGATGCTTATATTCATCTCATATGAACAGTTTTTGTTACTTTTAGCTGAGGTTAAAGTCAGTGCTGCTCTGCAAAAAAAACCCCATCAGGCATCAGGATGAGCTGTTAATATTGCAACAAATTTTACTATAGTCTTTGCAAACAACAGAAACCAACTCAAGCCCACAGAAATAGGCATCAAGGCTATAATTGTGAGTTCTGAGTACTCAGTGGTACCGTAAGATTTAGTACTCCTGGGTAAGCACACACTGCAGTCTGTTTAGAGAAAAAATAATCTACAATATACAGGGCATTGATTTTCATTTCCAAACTGTCTGTAGTGTGAATGAGTGTGTGAGTGTGGGCGCGATTGTGCCCTGTGATGGGTTTGCACCCCATGCAGGGTGTCCCCCACCTTGTGCCCCGAGTCCCCTTGGGCTCCCAGTGACCCTGTGTAGGATAAGCGGTACAGAAAACGGATGGAATTATATTCTGTAAACTAATTGGGAATCTGGAAACAATTTTTTATCCATGATTATGAAATCCTTAACTTTTTTTTTTTGCTTGTTCATATTTAAAGTGTATGTATGTAAAATATGTGTTAGTAGGTTTGAACATTAACATTTAAAATGTAGATTTTCTTGGTTTCACACTTGAGTCTAAAACATCCCATGTGTCTATAGTACAGTCATTGCCTGAGCAAAGGTTTTCTCAGCGACTATTCAGGGTCATGTTTAGTGTTCACCAATGGATTTCAAAAGTTATGTTAATATTTACACAGGGAAAGGTCCTCGTATTTCGAGTCGGGTTATGTAGCTGCTTAAATTGATTTCATGACTGCCACATTTAGATTAAAAAACAACACAAAACCCTGTGTGTAGTTCATGCCTCCAATGTTGCCAGGTCTTTGAGTAGAAATGTCAGAGACCGGGTTTTTCAATAGTGTCTAGACCACCACCTTTAAAACACAAGCATTTGCCCTTAAGCCTGGAAGAATTTAGGATTCGAAAATGCAGACTGAAGAAGTATTTTTTTTTTCTTTGCTGATAAATGTAATATTGGTAATATATTGCCGCATGAATATTACTACTAGTAATTATCACATTAATAACTGCAAATTTGGTTCCATTTAGCAAATATGCTTATTACCCTACTTATTCAGCAGCGTAAAATAACACACAGAACCAGCACACCAGTACCGTTAGAACAGCAAGGCCAATACTCGTCTTCACTATACATTGAAAACATTTGGGTTTGAGATCAAAAGATGAAAATGAGACGACTAGATTTGTTAAGCAATTTCAAACATGCCACTTTTTGTCTGAATCCACCCATTTTTTAAAGGGATCAAAAATACTGGAACACATGACTGATGGGTGTTTCTTGTTGCCCAGGTGTGCCGTGTTAAATAGATCATTTAAAGAAATAATAGCTGAACGTGTACTCTTGGTTTGAGCCGTAGGTTTCATCTCTGAACACTGCATTTGTTGTTAAAAAGGATAAACCAACATGAAGATCAGAGAGCTGTCTATGGGAGAAAAGCAAGACATTTTGAAGCTGAGAAAAGAGGGGAAAAGAGGTATGGCACAAGCATTAGGCAAAGCCAAGACAACAATTTGGAATGTCCGGAAAAAGAAAGAAACCAGTGGTGTACTAACAACAGAGCGGACTGTATTGTTTTGCTTGAAGTGCAGTGGTGAAAAGCATGAAGCTTAAGCAGTATCTACTTTTGAGAGTGCATATTGTTCTCATTTGAGTGAACAAAAATGAGCTTAAGTCAGATTTGCATGTGAGACACATTACTGATTTTCATAAAACCCATGGTTATGTTTGATGCATGAATACTGAAGTACACAATGTCTGTTTTAAATCCTGACTATATGTGCTTAACTTGACTCTGAATACACATTTATGAAAATATACTGCGAGGTATGACTACAGTCAGGTCCATAAATATTTGGACTTTTTTTTTTTTAACCCTGTATTTAAAACCCCTGTATTTACTGCTGTTAAAATTTTACATGTACTAAGTAATGAATTATGATTTTTAAAGATTTTATATATTACTTAGCTTAATTTGTACTAAAGTACACATAAAATTACAGACTTAAAAATATACTCGTAAAAGTACCCCCAAAAACGACTTAATTACAGTAATGAGTAGTTGTAATTCGTTACTTCCATGCCTGCGGAAGACATCATTCATTTGAAGAATGATTAAACAAAATATAACCATGTTGTTCATGACTGTTTCCCTAAAAAAAACAAAAAAACCTGTCAACAAACAGTTGAATGTTAATGTCAATTCACCACAGAAATATAACATTACAACCTCAGGAGACTATCAGCACTCCTTGCTTCATCTTGTTGTTGCTTCCAATGACATTAGCTAGTACAGTATCTTAGCCAAAGCAGCCGTAATCCATCAGGAGGGTTTACCGAGTACTCAACAGGGAAAATCCTGTTCCAGAGATGACTGCAAAACCACTTTCAACAATTTGTAAACATATAAACTGTTGAAGTTTATTTAATAATCATAAAATTATTTCCAGATGCTTGAAACATGCTAGAAGACTTTAAACAAACTACCCTACTTTTTGGAGATGTTAAAATCATAACCATATTTAAGCAGATATAGTAATGGACAGATTCACAGGGTTCAGAGCAAGAGGATGGTGTTGTACAACTCATGGCCTTATTCCAAAATAAGCATCTTTGCAAGGGGGAAGGTTGGACCTACTTTCTGAAGGCCAGAACTTTATTTTTTGCATCTGGCTTAAGACACTTTCAAAGCTTGAGTTTTATGTTTACATGGAAACTGAACACAGGAGAGTGTTTTCATCCTTCTTGGTTTTATAGTGCTGTATCTTTATAATAAACAGTTCTGTGTGCTGTTTTTTTACAAGCCCAATTCTCAAAAAGTTGGGACTGTATGGAAAATGCAAAAAACAAACCAAGAAGAGTCATTTGAAAATTCAGTTCACCCTGTACTATATTGAAAACACATTATTTACACATTATTTGATGTTTTACTTAAAATATACACTCATTTCTAATCTGATGACAGCAACACACTCCAAAAAAGTTGGGACAGGTGACTGTTTACCATTGTGTAACTTCACCTTTTCTTTTAATAACAATTATTAAGCGTTTGGACGCTGAGTGAAGACACCTGTTGGTTAAGTTTAGCAAACTGAATTTTCCCCCATTCATCCATTATGCATTTCTTCAGATGTGCAACTGTACAGGGCCTTCATTGCCTTGATGTGTGCTTCATAATGCACCACACATTCTCAATCGGAGACTGGTCAGGACTGCAGGCAGGCAGAGATATTAGCACCCGCACTCTCTGCACCCGTACCGCTCCTGCACCCGATATTAGCACCCGCACACTCTATCCGATATTAGCACTAGCACCCGCACTCTCTGTTTACGCATCCATGGGCTTGTAATCTGGGTAGATTTATGTGGTTTGCCGTTGTCCTGCTCTGAATGGCAGCATATGTTGCCCCAAAATGTGTACACATCGTTCTGCATTAATGATGTCCTCACTACTGTGCATGTTACCCATGCCATGGGCACTGACACACCCCCATACCATGACAGACGCTGGTTTTTGGACTTGACGCTGATAACAGCTTGGATGGTCCTTTTCCTCTTCGGCCCGGAGAACACGACGGTTGTTTTGTCCAAAAACTATTTGAAATGTTGACTCATCAGACCACAAAACACGATTCCACTGTGCTACTGTCCAGCTCAGATGAGACCGAGCCCAGAGAAGTCAGCGGTGCTTCTGGACAGTATTGATGTATGGCTTCTGCTTTGTACAGTAAAGCTTTTTCATGTATCTGAGCTCATGTCAGGATATCCATTACAGACTCATGACGCTTTTTAAGACATTGACGTCTGAGGGATCTGAGATCATTCAAAAGTGGTTTTCAGCCTGGCCCTTTACACACCGAGATTTGTCAAGATTCATTGAATCTTTTTATTATATTGTGCACTGTAGAAGGTGAAATGCCCAAAATCCTACTGATTGGTCTTTGGGGAATGTTGCTCTCGACGTGTTGGATTATTCACTGACACATCTGTTGGCAGATTGTTGAGCCTCAACCCATCCTTCCTTTTGAAGAACTAGGCCTTTTTTTTTTCTGAGGCTCCCTATATACTATGATTAGACGATTGCCTCACCTGTTTCACATCACGGTTTTACTTTCAATTGCCCCAGCCCCACCCTTTTTAGCACGTGTTGCACGCATCAGTTTCAAAATAAACATTTATCTTCAAAAATTATACTCCAGCAGTGATCACATTTCTTATTTATTAAAGAACAACATCATACTTTTTTTTTTATCCATTTATAGTTACATTTAATGTTGTGGAATGTCCATGAAACAAATCGGTTGTACTTGAGAGTTGCTTTGCTTATGATGAACACAAACAAACAAACAAAAAAAGATTATTTATGGATTATTTAAAAAAGATTATTATTTATTAAATATATTAAGATGTATTAAAATGAAATAAATACAAGCCATTTATAGGTGCAAAGACTGCATTATTTATTACAATCTAGGAATGTTTTGAATGTAGCGTGACAATGCACAGGATTCGTTCCTCACTGTTGGCTGTTGTGTGTTTACTGTATCAGCTTACTTATGAAAGTGCTTAGTGTAAACTGTTTCATGTTACCCTACAGCTACATTAATTATACACTATGTCTACTTTTACTTTACATTTATTACTCGACGATTTGCAGTTGTGGTTTTTGTTGGACCTCCAGACCGCGGAAATCTCATAACTGCAAATTTTGCAAGACAGACTGTATTCATCTTTCCCTAACTGATTCTGTAAATACAGATTGTCTCCTCTTCTGGTATTAGGCTGCATTCACGAGGACTTTTTGTGTCAATATGTTATACAATAAGCACCAAATCATATGTTTCAGAAACGGCTGATCTCCTTGGATTTTCACACACAACAATCTCTAGTGTTTACACGGAATCGTGCAAAAAAACAAAACAACCAACCAAAAAAAATCCTCCAGTTCTGTTGGCAGAAACGCCTTAATGAAAGCGTTTAACAGAGAATAGCCAGGCTTCCAGGAAGGCTACTCAAATAATCACTCTTTACAACCGTGGTGAGAAGAAAAGCATCTCAGTAAGCACAACACATCGAAACTTGAAGAGGATGGGCTACAACAAGAAAAAGAAAACACATCAGGTCCCACTTCTGTCAGCCTTGAACAAGAATCTGAGGCTACATTGGGCACAGGCTCACTGAATCTACACAGACTCTACACGTCTCCTGGTCTTCTTCTAATCTTCAAATGGCCAGTTTCAGTGAACTGGAGATGAATACCATTCTTCCAAAAGATATTCCCTCATTTAGTGTTTTGATAATGGTGCCGATACATAACTTACACGATTTCATACGGATCAAATGATTCAGTGAGCCTTTGTGCCCAGTGCATGGGGGGCGGAGTCACCCTGGAAGAGACCACTCCTACTAGGATAGAAATGTTTCATTATAGGATAAAGGAAATCAGTCTGGATGAGTTTGTATTTATTAGCCGTGACTCTTCCATCTAAGCAGACAAGTGGAGCCAAATCATGCCAGCAAAAATAAATACCGACCCCCCACCCCCAGCATAACAGAGCACTCTTTTTTACTTTCATATGCCACACATCTGTATACGTCAGTGTCCACTTCAAAGTAGTAGTAATATTTGAATTATGCTTTCAAACACTTAAAGCATGCTAGGAAATGCTTTCGGCCTATTTTTTGGAGGAAGGTATATGAAAGAAAGTGGTGTTTTGATATTGTTCTGAAAATCTAGTAAATGTTGAATAACTATTCTGTCCATAGCTGCAGTGAAGCTTTTAAGCGTGTTTCTGTGCATGATTCTTGGATGTGTTGTGTGCTATTTTTTCCCCCTCTCTCATTAAGTATACATGGGAATTAATATTTTTAAGCCTCCACGTTTGAATGTTTACATTCATTTCAGTGGCATATATTGTCACATATTTGAAGCCAAAATATCCTTGTGAAAACAGCCTCAGTCTGTAAGTGTTAGCGCTGATTGTCTCTGAAGTCTGGAAGATTCATTCTGGTACTTCGATGTTGCCTGACTGACAGCTACTAGGTATCGACTACTGAACGTTGATTAAATACTTATACTGGTTCGTAATTTCATCTCTTGGCCACTTGGACAGTGCTGCAGAAGCAGCAGAAGCTCAGTGGTGTTTTTGCAGTCATGCTTATATTCAAGTTGTTGATAAGATACATTCATTGATAAGCTATAATACATTAGCATTACAATTCTAATGTAGCAAAAAAAATTTTTTTATATTTATATGCTTTTATGTTTATCCATATCACACAAAGTGCTTTATGTTTTTCTATTTTTTCCATCTGCTGATGACTGATTAAGCACTGAAAGAGCATTTCTTCTCAAATATGAAAATCCGTACATTTCCAGAGGTATTCATAATGGCACAGACTGATCATACCTTCAGAACTAAATAAAGAGCATATGATAAATATTTCATTAATGCTGGCGGGTTTTTTTGGTTGTGTTTTAGTGAGAAGATGCTGGTTACTTCATATGCAGCTGGTTCTCTATGAAGTAGTGGTTCAAATCTGAGTCTGAATCTCAAAAGAAAATGTTCTGGCACTATAGCTCCCAGGCGTCAGCGATGGACGGACAGATGGCTTTATGGAGTCGAAACAGAGAAACAGTCCTTTCTCTCAACGCTCGTTTCTCTCGGCTCTTCTGTGATGGTGGGCAGGTTTGGCGTGGTGGGCCCGCTCCGTCCCTCCCCTCGCACACTGAGACTGGAGATGGACCACACGTCACTCATTTCTGCCCAGAACAGGTTTAAGGAGGGTGGAGAGAAAAACCAGAGTGGGGTTATTCAGAGGACAGGAGAGGTGAAAGGTCACACCATTACAAGGGGGCATGCAGGGGAGGGGCAAGTTCCTGAGCCACTGAGAACACGCTCCATGGTGAATCTTCAGAGAAGAGAGGGTTCCAGCGTATACAGTGAACTTCAGGTGAATCTACAACACAGAAAGTGATTCACCTCATAGCAAAGCAGACGTGTGCATGCAGGCCAAAGGGATCATACTTACACCACAATAAAAAAAATTTTTGTGAGTTGGCAATTTTGCTTTTTTTTGTCTCTTGGTAAAATATACAATGTTCATGTTGGATTTCAAAAGAGTAAATAGTGCTACAAATACCTACACTACATGGCCAAAGGTTTGTGGACACCTGACCATCATACCTATATGTGCTATCTGGACATCCCATTCCAGATTTACTCGCTCATTTACTGTTATAACAAACTCCAATCTTCTAGGAAGGCTTTCCATTAGATTTTGGAATGTGGCTGAGGGGAATTGTCTATACAGCCACAAGAGCATTAATGAGATCAGGCACTGATGTTGGGCATTACAGTTCATCCCAAAGGTGTTCAGTGGGGTTGAGGTCAGGGCTCTGTACCCAAGTCCTTCTACACCAACCTTGCTTGAACAGGTTTTGGTCTTAGGTTTTAGGTAGTTGTAATGCTACAGCATACAAAGGTATCCCACACAATTGTGGGCTTCAAACTTCGTGACGGTTTCCAACTTTTCCAACGGTTTGGGGAAGAACCACAAATGGGTGTGATAGTCAGGAGTCCACAAATCTTTGGCTGTATAGTGTATACAGACATCTGTTTTCCAAATATAATGGAGCATTTATATAATTTAATTTAAATGTAAAATTAATTAAAATTAATAATGATATTAAAGTCTTGAACTACTGTTACATATTCTTAGCTACTTTTATGATTTGAATTACAGGTAAAGAGAAATAATAATAAATAAAATAAAAAAAACCTTTGTGAAAATATTTGTCTAGTTTCCTTAATAGAATAAATTAACTGAAGCCAGTCCGACTGAAATTTTGAACCAAAAAAGTGGCTAATTATTGATGAGTAATTCTTAAAAAGAAGAATAACCGGCATGTATTTTTTGTATATGAATCACACCACATTTCAAGTTACAGATTTTAAAAGATAAAAAAAGGATTAAAAAATAGTTGAATGAGCATCCAACTAATATTATAATGCAGATCGTTTTTCTCCCTAAAGACTTCGGAGGCTATATTAATGGAACAGTGGGTTGACAGAACACTGACCCAATCTTAACTGTTTGATACACTCTGACTGGACTCACAAAGTTCTTGACCTTTTAATAATATGAAATGAAACACCAAATTCTGAGTTTCAAAATCTGCTACAGCAGTGGTCACCACCCCTGTTCATGTAGATCTACCTTCCTGAAGACTTTAGCTCCAACCATAATCGTGCCAACCTGACCATCTAATCATTCCTTAAGAAGTTCTTGATCAACTCAAACAAGTGTGTTAAATTTTGGTTGGAGATGAAACCTGCAGGAAAGTAGATCTCCAGGAACAGGGTTGGTGACCGCTGTGCTAAAGGCAGGAACACATTTCCATTACATCATCCAGTTACTGCTTCCATTAGCTAATTCAAATTAATTTAGTTGAACTGATTTCCCCCCTTGCGTTTATAAAAAGATGCTACGTTATACTGAAAGCATTAATAACATCTAAGCCACATTGTGCATTCATAGATTCGTGTGGCACATGCTGATGGGAGGTGATTAAGGAATGCAGTAAGGCCTGAGTCATGCTGTTCTTACATACAGGGACACTCACCAGTCCTAAATTTGCTGTAGAGGCCATTCTCGTGCACTTGCTTGCTGTCTGACCAGAATGGCAAGCCTCGTTCTCGCCACCTTCAAGAGAAAAAGAAAGGTTGATAAGAAAGCTCTTTATCATTCTCTATAATGTCTCATACGCAGTACAGAAAACAGCAATAAAACAGATGTACACATTCTAACACTGCTAACGCTGTTAGGTGGCTTACATGTTCAGGAAAATAACTGGGAAGTAATTAAGGATCCAAACTAACCAGTGGAATATGAAAATAGCTGTGATGAGGATGGCAGACACAACGTCTGTTAGAATCCACATCAGACTGTACTCATGTGGGGTCTGCATCAGAGAGAAAGTTCAAAAGCACAAAAGATAAAACTGAGAAAGACTGACATTATGACCGACACTTCAAAGACGTAAGAAGAACAAATATGCAGGCCAATATACTGGTGTTAGTGCACTGTTTTAAAGAAATAGTACACAAATAAAATCAATTCAATTGTAGTCAACTATAGTCATGTCTGGTGTGAGAAGTTGCTACTTTGGTGTTTGAGCATTGATGTCAATGTAGCAAGTTTGTATTAAATAAATCAAGCCATCCGTCCATTTTCTGTACCGCTTATCCTACATAGGGTTGAGGGGAGCCTGGAACCTATCCCAGGGAACTCAGGGCACAAGCCCCGTCACACCCTGGATGGGGTGCTAACCCATCGCAGGGCACAATCACACACCCGTTCACACACTTCAGACAATCTGGAAATGCCAATCAGCCTACAATGCATGTCTTTTGACTGGGGGAGGAAACCAGAGTACCTAGAGGGGAAAACATGTAAACTCTATGCACACAGGGTGGAGGCAGGAATCGATCTCCCAACCCTGGAGACGCGAGGCAAATGTGCTAACCACTAAGCCACTGTGCCTTATTAAATATATCATCTGAATCCCTTTTAGGACAATTTTGCTTTGGGCTGTGCCTTATACTCAAGTCTGAAGAGTGTGTGTATTGTTCCCAAAGTTGACTTTGGCCTCAAGATGGCCGCTACAACTGTTTTTAGCTTCGCTTCACTTATTTGTTTTTGTAAACTACATTAGGCTTATACCTTGAGAGAAAAATTAAAGAAATTATCACACAACAACATGTCTCTGCTGATATACCACATATGAGGTCACGGGACAATTACACACAATGTTCCTAAGTAACCATTTAATCACATGTGGGTGTAGGAAAGTGCAGCATCTCTCACCATGAGGAAGATGGGCTTGTGGAGGACCTTGAGGAGGTGCGGTGCATTGGTGGTGACTGAATGAACTCCAGCACACCAGGCCAGAGAGAACAGCCATGGCTGACTGATCACATACAGGTTAGTGCTGATGTTCACAGAGGCATATTTACTGAGGAGAGACACACAAATGGAAAGAAATGACACCATATTTGAGTGATGGGTTAATATTTGCAGCCCTAAGCCTCGAAATGAGTGTTGTTTCTTTTCCACAGTATAAGTCACACTGGAGTAGATGCAGAAATTGACTTGCGCATCACTCTGTTGTCTAAGTTTGATGTTTGATGATCTCTGCTTGCTAACACTACAGCACTATTGTTCGCTAATGTGATAATTATTAAAGCTTATTATTTCACATTATACCACAGTGCTGTTGAATGCTTGATTCCGAGTGGTCCGAAGATGTTGGTTAATTTCTCTAACATCAGATCTGACAGTAGTGCAAACTGTAATTCAATTCACACATTTATATCAATGTGCTAATTCTTATACATTATGGTTTCTATGGTAACAACTTACACAGTATGGCAAACTGGTTAAAAAAACACACCGTTATTTAATGAAGAAAAATGTGTATATATAAAAATGTGTTGATATAGTGTAGTGCAAAAAGGAAGACTGATAGTTAAGAGAGCAATAAAGGACAAGAACCTGTGTTCAGTGCAAATGCTACCATGGTCTGTGTTTAATAATGTCCCCAAAGACAGACACAGCAAAATGAACATTCATACCAAAACATTGCTCATAGTATACAGGGGCCAAATTTATGAAGACGCCTGATATCTTAACTCTCTGTAGTGCCATTTCTCAGCATAAGCTTTCATCCAAATTGGAACAGAGAACAATCTGTAATGCCAACGTAATTTCCACACTGTGTGAACAACAGTTCAGCATCAAATTTCCATGTTTAAGTGCTCTCGACTGTCACAGAACCGTTCATGTAATACAAAAAAGCCAAAATCACACTATTCTCTCAGGTTCCCGATCTCTTTCCCAGTCGCTCTCTAATTTACAGCAATTACAACCTTATTATATAGTCTTACCCAGTTTGAACTCCACTTCTACTTCTACTTTTCATATAGCTCCTCTTCTCTACATCTTCATCATGGCTTTGAATAAAATACTAACAACAATGTGGTTTATAATATGGATGTGCCTAGTTAATCCTATGGATGCAGTGTTACCTATGCCATGCACAGGCACTCGGAATACTCGGATACCGACATTCCATACCACGTTATACCATGTGACATAAGCCTAGCGTACTTTTCTGCACTAAAAACACAGACGAACAAAACGACAGTGATCTGTGCTCTTTGAAAATTTCAACAAGAGGTACTACAGCATCCTCCTGTATTGAGGATGTCTAACTCGATAAAAGATCTTAAGACACGAAACTCAAGGTACAAAAGGTTCACTGCTAGCAGCGCATGGCAGCAACCAACTCTGCAGCAAATGTTAGGTGAGAACAAAATGTATAGATCAACCTCTTCTCCACTGCAACCCTACTTGATCCAAGGTACCTAATATAGCTAGTCATTTAAAATCAACTAGATGACATTAACAAAAAAAGTGTGGATGCACGTGTGTGTGCTTTTGCATGGACGCTATTGAAAGCAGGGAAAAATAAATATACTTGATCTGCTCCTGGGACATAGAGCTGTAGTGCAGATTGAGGCGGACGATGTTGTTCTCCTGCAGCTCCTCGATGGACGCTCGGCTTCCGGACGTCTGCTGCAGCTCTGGGTCCAGCTCCTGCACCAGGTCCCTCTGATCTGCTGGAAGCCACAGCACCTACAAACACACACACACAAACAAAGATGGAGGAAATATCAGTAAAAGACTCCTGATATTACTTAATGGGCCAAATAACACACAACAGCCAAGCGTGAAAAGAAAGAAAAACATAAAGCACACAATTAATGTTATAAGGAGGTCACTATCTCTGCTCTAGGAACATCTGACACATGAATCAGACAGAGATTTTTTTCTAATACAAATACACCCAGATTACTTTTTCATTTTCTCCATTCATGTGACCTTTCAGTGGATTGCCTAGAGGAGCTACATACCCTCTGATGTCTCTCTCTATAACCCGATGGTAAATGTCTGGTGCATATTGCTTCTAGTCCATCCTTTTCTCTCATTCACTAATATAATATCTCTCCATTCTAACCTCAACAAAATGTTAAGAGTGCAAACTTCATGCCTTATAACAAAGTAGGTGTCACATACTGGACGTAATGGAGGTTAGGACAGCTGGAAGTGCAGATAAGAGCTTTTAATAAAGAGAGGCAGGCAGACAAGTCCAAATCATGAGACAAAAGCGTGGTCAAAAACTGGCAAAGGGTCAGTCGATCTGCAAACAGGCATAAACGAGGCAAGGCAAAAAACGAGAACGAGGAACAGGAAACAAGATCAAAGAACATGAATCAAAACGAAGAACAGGGTACAAATGCTTGGTATGGTGATAACACTCAATACTTCACAAAGAGTGTATGCTTCGAAAGTCCTTTAAAACTATGGTGTGATGTGTGTGAGATTGGCTGCAGGTGTGTGTGATTAGAATGAATGAGTGTTCTGGGAATTGCTGTCCATGGCGGCCATGTTTGTAGGCCGCAGTGCAGGATGGGAAATGTAGTAACTGGTTTGCTGTGATATGACATTAGGTCTGTGCGATTAATCGGATTTTCAATTTCATTTCGATTATGGCCTCTGATGATTATGAAAACAAAATAATTGAGATTATTATCTCATTATTTGAACTATTATTTTGCCGCATTCGGATTCGCAATGTACTCGTTTTGTCTTTTAAAAACCGTGCAACATTGTTCTTTATAACGGTCACTTTCGCCCCTCCCTAAAAGGCCAACCTCACTCCCCGCCAGGTTGTGGCATTTTTAGTTCAGCTCGAGCCAAGATGACAAAAAGAGAGCCTTTGGTCGACAAGAAAGATAAAATCATTTCAGCTGTTTGGAAACAATTTGGTTTCAAGGAGTCCGATGTGGAACAAAAAGAAATAGTGTTTGGTATCACAGGAAAGCTCATTTCCTCTAGCGCCATGGCAGCTGGTCTAAATACGGTCATTTCCTTTCTAGAGCTCATGCAGAAAATACAGGCTAATCTAAACCAGGAGAGAGAATGCCATTG
Source organism: Ameiurus melas (assembly GCA_012411365.1). Lineage (NCBI taxonomy): Eukaryota > Metazoa > Chordata > Actinopteri > Siluriformes > Ictaluridae > Ameiurus > Ameiurus melas. Next base: position 34,411,780 of record CM022754.1, on the reverse strand, counting down.
GCTAAGGAAGTTTAAAGTAAATTTCCGTTGATGTCATTCGCCGAAATGCGTCACGTGATGTGCTCCGCTAGCTTTGTTTAACTTACTCAGTTAAAAAATTTATTAAATTTTGTTTACATTTTTTTTCAGTTTAATTATATTCAAGGAAATTCTGTTAAAAATACAATTAAAAGTTTTTTTTATTTAAAGTTCAATAAATGCATGATGTTTCCAAAGTCAATGAGTAATCGTGTTTAATAATCGTGATCTCAATATTGAACAAAATAAACGTGATTAGGATTTTTGCCATAATCGAGCATCCCTAAAAGAAAGACTTCATTACCTGGCTAGAGTTTATGGCGGATTCGTTATGGATGACCTCCAGGGTTCGGGTGATCCATGTGTTCCGGTACGGGTGACCTGGAGGTGGCCGACGGAGGTCAAAGATCACCAAACTCCTGTGCTGTGCAGCTAAGTCCAAAAACTCTTTCAGTGTGGGCACCGTCTGGTTCTCCACCTGGGCTCGATCATCTGCATCCAAAGATGATGCTGTGCCAAATGGATCCCTCTGGAAACGTCAGAGCAAAAAAAACAAAACAAAACAAAAAAAAACGTGATTCTGGATGTTGTTACCTACAATTACATTCCAGGACTCATTCTATATAAACTTTTACCACAACCTACCCCACTGAACCCTTCTCTAAATCAGTCATGTACTGGCTGTTGTCGTGTCTCACTCAGTATTTTCTCAACACTCTAAATTCAAGTGAATGCCTGATACCACCTGGCAGACATTAAATCTCAACATAATTCTTTTAATCTGTACTGACATTCCCTTCATGGTTTATAGGAATTTTCACAATAATTAGGTGGCTGTGCTCCAGAGCATATTTGATACAGGATGCAATAAGTGTGAACGGCTAAAATAACTTCTAACATGCAAATATATTTAAGAAGGCTCTTGTACACAGTTGAGGCATACACCCTGTTCACACTATGGCACAGTGTTACATACACCCAGTCTAAAGACATTCAAACTCAAATTTCCAAAATTCATTTCATGTTACCATGTAACATTATAAGGTTACCATGACTTGTTAAGGTTAATTGACTTAACCTGTGTTAAGTCAACTGGGGTATCTACTTTATTTCCATAAGAGGCTGTTTCAAATAATAGCTGTGTAGAAGCTTTTATTTATTATATCAGATTTTCAGTGGGTCAAAAGCTTACCAAAGCTGGTGTAACTCTGTCTCATTTGTAAGCCCTCTTTCTCAAACACACTATTTCAGTTCAGTCCACACATTTTCTATGGAATTCAGGTCAGTGCTTTGTGCACTTGCTCTCCAATACCTGCACTTTGTTGTCTTTAGGCCATTTTTGTTATACCTCTACCCAGTTTTAAATTGTTGACTGATGTTTTGAGGTTTTGCTTCAGTATTTATATATTATCCTCCTTTCACATGATCACTGATCATTATAGCCAAACAGCTAGATTTGAGTTTCATCTGTCCAGAGAACGCTCCTCCAAATGGCTAGATCTTCATTCTGGTGATGACCTGCAACATTTAATCTGGCTTTTTTTATGTTACTGTAGTCGTGGAGTAGGGGATTCTTCCTTGCATTACAGCCTTTGAGGCCATGGTGAGGTGGGGTAACCCTTCAGACCAATTTTTTTCATTCTTGCTTTCTATTGGCTCACAGGACCAAGGCTGACAGGACAAGGTTCAACTAGACAAGAGACAGTGTGAAGCAAATGTAACCACTTACAGAAGCAAATGGGATAAAAAGCAGCGTGTGTCTCCTGTAGCAAGGGGTCAAAAATCGTCATGCATAGCGTTGTTGCCCAAGTCATTATTTTTGTGATTAAGCAATAACTAAGGATGTGGAAATTTCCACATTCTCACCTGCAGGAACCAGGCTCCAGCATTGAGCATCTCCAGCTCGGCCCAGGTGAACATGGCTGCTGGAGTGTTTGTTCGATTGGAAAACACCTTGCGTACGTCAGTTGTTCTCCTCAGTGTGCTGTCGTGCATGAGGAATGGGATACCATCATAGCTGCCAGGAGGAAACACTTGGGTTTATTGTGATTCTGTTTGCCATGAACAATGTGAAATAGGCAGAGCAACTACACGGACAGAATAATGTTGACATCCCAAATAGCTTTACTAATTATGTTCACCACATTTGTGTATTATAGAAACTCTGGCCACAATTGAATATCTGTGCTTGGATTAAATTGTTGCCAACATGTCTACTCGCCTCTTACCGAGATGCTGCAGTAATCTCTAGAGTAAGATGCCCTTGTTTGAATATTGGGAAAATTCCCTCCTGGTGAGGTCAAACTGAAAGACTACAACCTCGGTTGTTTGTTTGTTTTTTTGCTAGCTGATTCACTAGCTTATTCAAGGGGAAACCAAAGATTTAAAGTAGGGCAGGCTGCGACGTTGAAAGTCTTGTTTAAATTGGAAAGCATGAATTTCTCTACTGACCGAACCTGACTCCACAAAGGAGAGTGTTTGATTTGCTAATAATTATTTGAATTTGGACTTCCCAATGATTGTATTTGTGCATCTGTGACAGTAATGTATTTTTTTTTCATGTAAATTACATGTAACGTTTTATGTGCATGCAGCACAGATGACATGGGTCACCCCTGACTTTGTTAAGTAACATCATCGCCACCTACTTTTCAGCCATGCTAACGCAAACACCATAGGGGGCTCCTGCAGGCTCCGTGGGCTTGTCTACAGGATTAGCTGGCAGATAATGAGCTCATTTGCTCGTCATGGAAGGACAGAGGTGGCACCAGGAAGCTACCTGCATCTGATCTCTATTTATAGAGGCCACCTGGTTGGCGTGACCCTGTGTCCGGCGGAAAGATCTGATCAATGAGCGGCTCATTAAAGGCTATGGGTCTGACGTGTCAAGGATCAGAGAATGGATTGCATGGATGGATGTTGTGTCCTAGAGGGACGGGAGATGTAATCAGGTGCAATGAGGAGGTGAAAACAGGAGGTCGGGGTGTTCACTCACAGTTTGAAATAGTGACAGTGATGGATTATGGAGTGAGTGGGAGGAGAGAGAGCGAGCGAAAGAGAAAGAAAAAGACAGACAGTGAAAGTGAGACAGACAGAGATAGAGATTGTGCTTTCCTAATCTTGAAAAAAAGAATGAGAGATAGAAATATAGAAAGCAAAGAAAACCAGAGACAAAGAGACAGAGAACGTGTCCTCAGGTACTAGTGACAGCTGAAAGAGAGACAAAGAGGTGCATAGAGAGACTGTCCTCATTAGATATCAACAACACAAGGGGGGTTGGGGGGTGGGGGTAATAGAGAAAGACAAAGAAACAAGTGCTGAGATTGTGATTACCTAATAAAGACATTAGAAAAAGATAAAGGAGAATAGAAACAGAGAATAAGAACAGCAGAGAGGACAGAGAGATTATACTAATTTAATAGTGATCTGACAGGGAAATTGTGTTCAGTACAATAGTTAAATCAAATAGAGGGAGGTAGGGTAAAAGGAGAACGTTAATACTGTGTCCTTTTAGCCTTTCTCTCACATGGGATGAGAAAAAACGTTGAGAGAAAGATAGACAACGGACAGGAAAGGAAATACATGGGTGAGCAACTGAGCCCTCTGATTAGTGACAGTGGCTGAAGGAGAAATAGAAAGACATACAGGAAGGAAGTGTGACAGAGAGAGAGACCGAGCTCACCTAATAGTGACATCAGTCTCTAGGCCCTCTCCTCCAGCCTCCACAGCTTTCTGGAAAGACAGCTTTGTGTTCTCTGGTGCAACCTGTATGCATGAACAGATACATTTCAACTTCTTTTCCCCTGACAGGGACAATGGGACAAAAAAATCAGACGATCTAAAATGGTTCTTAGTGAAGTAAAATAAACATCGCACAATGGTCTGTGGACTGTGTATTGATGGTGACTTTACCATGGGAGCTCCTCTGTGCCCGATGAGGATGGGTGCTGGGCCCAGTGTGCCCTCTTCTTTAATGCAGGGGGAATACATGCCCAGAGGGACCAAGTACAAGGCAAAGAGCACAGCCAGGTATGAGCCCAGGATGGCAACCTGCCTCACTGCAAGACAAAAGCGACAAGGTTGAATGGTTTTGAGAAACACACAATTGTACATGCCTGTGTATTCTCAAATGGGCAGAATTCTCTCATAATGCTGTCTTTAGAAAGCCTGGCAACTACTAGGGTTGCCTAGGGTTTTTTACCATTTAAAAACATTGGCTTATGCAGGGGTTTTCAGTCCAGAAAGGGACATGATTTCACTTGTTTAGTCAGTTCATCTTAGTCTCCAATCAACTATCAAGCATCCAGTTCGGCTGTAATGGAAACCTGCAGCCACACTGACCCTTTCCAGATAACATTGAAGACCTCTAGGCTGGTGTTTATATTGTGTGACATTTTCATGCTCAAGGGATCAATTTGACATGGGACATCTGCTGCCTTTATTCTTCTTTTGAAGACAACCAGTGGCTCAGCTGTTCAGACAGCCAGATGATGTTTGTTCCACCACCTGGGTTCCAGGACAGAGAAGAGCATTGATGCATGTCTTGAACCCTGAAAGATGGTGGGAACAATTGAGCATTGCTAGAAGTTCGGAAGGAGTGTGGTACAGAGTAGGGTGTGATAACATGTGATTGGCAGTGGTGGCTCAGTGGTTAAACGCTCTGGGTTACTGATCAGAAGGTCAATAATTCAAGGCCCAGAACTGTCAAGCAACCACTGTTGGGCCCTTGAGCAAGACCCTTAACCCTAAATTGCTCAGTTGAATAGATGAGCTGATGTGATTGGTTGCTTGCTTCTGTAGATTATGTACGGTTTTAGATAGTTAGAAGGTACTGAATTTTAGATTCCATTATGCAGGGGTTGTCAACTGGCCGATTGATGTAGACCCAGCAAAGTATTTCAGCAGAAACAAAGCATTTGAGATTGGAAAATGATGTAGCAGAGTCAATCAGTGTATGAAAAACCCCCACCTGGTCTTAATTCCAGCCATAAAGTAATCAGGAATGGCTAAGCATTAAAAAAACTAAATGTTGTCACCATTCAGTCATGTTAATTGCTTATCTACAACTAACCATTCCGGAAAAACAAAGGTATATAATCTAGAAAAAATAGATATACAATAGATATATAAAAATTGATATACAAAATAGATATACAATCTAGACCTGTATATGAGAAGCTTCCTTCTTTACAGATTAAATGACGTGCAAGGTAAAGTTATTTATTACCCAAAACTGGGGACCTGCATGTTTGATTGGCCGCGGAACACAAAACACTGCCAACAGTACGCACTTATATTCACTTACTGTAGTTTAAAAGCATTATGATGGATAATGAATCCAACTAGATCTAAACAACATGTTTGGAGTAAATCAGAGACTACAGTAATCAGAACCAACATTTATTGCATATTTCAAAACTTAACTGATTTACCGAGTCCATGTTCTTGGGCTTTCTGCAGAAATCACTGTGGTCTTAAAGCATATATAATCGGGCAGAGCAAAATGCTCATAAATATAATAAGTGGATCACTGCCCAAGTCAATATAATCCTATTGCTGCAATATAATCCATTTATAAGTCTTAGAACTGGCACAAATTTGGCCATTATACAATAAACAAAAACAAGATTGTACCTGGGTTTATGTCTCTGCTATATGAGAAAAGCCGTGCTGCCTATAAAGCTGCTAACAGTCAAGACAGTGAACGTCATCAAAGGCTGTTATGCTGTAGATTATATTAACTGCAATAAAGGCTTCAAACTGAAGAAAAGTGGGTATTTTACCGCGTCCGTCTGGAAGGACTGCAATGTCCTTGGCTGTAAATATCATGATAAATGAGACATAACTTTCTGCAAGTGAAAGAACTGAATGCATCTTTTAAATTAAAGCTGACTTGATTTCTCAGGGGTAGCTGAAGATGTCTGCGTGTCGTCGTAGAGTAAGAGAGAGGAAGCATAAGGGAGAGGCAGAGAGGGAGGGAGAGAAAGATGTCAGTGTGTTGTATGAACAATAGGGCTGGTGTGTGCTGGGATGAGCGTCTGACACCGCCGGTGTGAAAGAGTGCGAGCCGAGCCGTGACCCTCACGCACGTCATTCCTGCTTTTTCTCTCTCTCGATCGTTAATCATCCCCTCATCAAGGCCACAATGAGAGCCCCAGACATGACTCAGCCTCACAGTGCACATGACAACCAGAGACAGAGGGATGACAGAAAGAGTGAGAGGAATACAAAAGCGGAGAAGGAAAAATGAAAAAGCCCCAAAAGTGAAGTTCTGCCTGTGAAGGGCAGCTAATGTATCATATAACACTGCACTGTATAGATTTTTTTTTAAAAAGGTAGGAAAAGCTGATAGGAAGAACTGACACACTGACACATACCATTAATTGGATTCATTAAATATTGCATGGAGAAATAAATTATTAAGATCATATAACAACAGAGAAAAGGCTTGATATGATCTGTAAAGGTATGATTATTAATTTACACCCAAATACATTACAGTCTATATGATTATTATATTATATGATGATATTTTTAGCCATGGGAATTAGTGTCATGAAAATGTTTTACTTCTAAAGCACTAATAACTGTCTTGGAGTCTATTTGGAACCAATACAATCAAGGATGGAGCTACTATTGACAAAATGATGAAATCTTTCACAAATCTGGTCAAAAACTCTTTAAGAAACTTAAAAAGCACTTATTATTATTATTATTATTATTATTATTATTATTTTTATACCTCCACTGACAGGCTTACGTGTTTTGGGTTGTCTATGTGTACGTCTGTCCATCCATCCAAGATTATCGTTAGCACGATATCTTAAGGACGTGTGGCTGAATGTTTGTAGGATTTATAGTGAATTATCATTATACTAAGCAGATGAACTGATTAGATTGTGTAATTAATCCAAACAAGGCCAAGGTCACATCAAGGTCAAATATCTGTGATAGTTTTTCTTTAATAATATTCAATATTTTCCTTCCTGTTTGAAGTATATTTTGAGGGTATTTATGGCATACAACTTAGTAAGAAAAAGGACTAGACATGCCGGAGTCTCCCTGACGACTTCTTCTTCTAAATATTATATAACTATTTTAGCTCCAGATGTGTTGTAAAGTCTATAAAAATGCATCTCTAGCTCCAGACTACATTTACATTTATTCATTCAGCAGATGCTTTTATCCAAAACAACTTACCAAAGAGAAAATACAAACAAAGCGATATATCAAGCAAGTAGTGCTACCAGGTAAGATTTACAATCTAGAGTTACAGTTCTAGAGAAGCAAAGTGTGCAGAGTAGAGGTCTAGGAGCCAGAGTAATGAATTTTTTTTAAGTATAATGTGGGGTTGGCATTTTAGGAGTTAGTTACATGCTCACGGAAGAGGTGGGTCTTTAGCTGTTTTTTAAAGATAGTGACAGATTCTGCAGACTAACAAAACAAGCAACCAAAACTCTCCGACCTGCTATAACAAAGACATTATGTACAGACCAAGTAACGACCATGACTTGCTTCTCTAAAGACACAGAAACTGTTGCTGGTAAATCACAATTACTGAGGTTAACAACACTCACCTCTTTTATTCATTCGAAAGAAGTGTAAGGCTATTGGCCAAGACAGGAGAGCCATGAGTGAGACTCCACCCACATGCAGAAAAGGTGCTGTGACCTACAGACAATTTATGAATTGAAATGAAACAAACGTATGAATAAAGTCATTATGTTAATGGAATTGCTATTTTAATCTGACACTTTTACAATAAACTGATGTGCATTTCAAATGTCATTCAGAATAATGACAGGTTTAGACTGAGCAACCTGAAAGGACAGGAGGAGGGTCTGGAACTCTTTGCTCCATAGATCTGAGAGTACAGCTGTGGCACTGACAGAGAATGTCAGGGTCACTAGAATACCAATCTGCACAACATAAAAAACAACAGAGATAACCAAAGATATGCAATAAATCAGGTCTTAAGTCTCAGTACTAGAGATTTAACATCGAGGCTATGGTTTGTTCTGATTTTTACAAGTGTTTAGGTAAAGTGTTTACTTTATGGCTCCAGTGCAGGTAAAGTCTCTGTCCTTCAGAGAGAAGACACACCGCTAAAACCTGCCATTGAATAAAGTTAATAAATTAAATACACAAAAAAAAACACCACATAGTTTATAGTTAGTACTGCATTTCTACAGTCTCACCAGCAGGAGGGCGATGTAGGTGAAAAGTGCCGCCGCCACCACCAGCAGCACCACTGACCAGGGAAACCAGAAGCCCATATTCCCAAAGTTAAACCTGAGGGCAGAGGAAATCATAAAAAAAAATAATAATAATAATAATAAAAAGAACAGTTTTATAGCCCCTACCAAATGTTCATAATTACTGACAGCCAAAGACTTCAGTTTGCCTACTGAAAGCTCTTTTATGCTCACTTAGCCTCTATATACCTGAGGGAAATTGCATCTAGTTAGAACTTTTGCACTTTATATATATTATTTTAGTATAGTAGTGAATGTGTGGGAATAATGAGTAATTCTATCCTGAGTGTTTCTAAATGGTGAAAGGAATGAATGTGAGCAGAATGACTGCACTGCGAATGACATAATAATGATCTACACCTAGTTCTTGATCTACAGCAAGCTGTGTTTTTAAAATTATATATACAGTCCCCTCTGAGCCTATTGAAACAGCAAGGCCAATTCGTTTGTTTTCTCTAAACGTTGAACAGTCCATGCAAGATTTCACAGTGTTTTTGTGATTGTTGCAGTCAAAAATGCTTGATTTTGCGGTGTTTTTTTTTTTATGTTATGGAAAACTACTTGAATAGGCAAAATTGCAATTGCACAAAATTGTTTTGCACAGTCTCTCACAGTAATGTCTGTTTGTAAATGAGACCTTTTAGCTGTACTCATGTTCGGCACACATGAATCGAAAAAGCTTTGGCTGAATGAGCGTTGTGATGACGTCACATGACGCATCTTGGATCAAATCTGCGGTAATTTTGAAAAGTTGCAATCTCCTGTGAATATTGAGGAGTTTTATTGATTTTACATTAATTTCTGCAATCGCAAAATCCTGGAGGGACTGATTGAAGAAATTTGGGTTTGGATCAAAAAATGTATATGAGACAACAGATCAGAATTTAAGCTTTCATTTCTTGATATTTACAACTTTGCCATTCCAATACTTTCTGAGGGGACTGTAATTAACCAATTTTTTTTTATAACACTCATATTATTTACTCTTTAGCACATGCATAGTTTCTGAAAAAGAAACAATGGAACAGTCAAATTACATCATGTACATAATAGAGCAACATACTGCACAGTGTAAATAAAGTGCTATGTTTAGTCATTCCTATTGTACATATTTTTCTAGCACTCATGGTGTTCAAAAGTTGTACAGTGCCCTCCACGAATATTGGCACCCTTGGTAAATATGATGAAATAAATATAAAAAATTGTTTTTATTGTTTAACCTTTTGTTTTAAAAAAATCACAAAAATATTCTGCTTTCATGGATATCAAACAATTGCAAACACAATACAAAAAATCTTTGTTAAATACAGGTGTGCAAGAGTTATTGGCATCTCTATGAATTCAAATAAGAAAAATATATTTGAAGTATATTCCCATTGATGTTTTACATTTTTTAGTACACTAGGAACAGGAAATTGTTCAACCATGACTTCCTGTTTAACAGGCCAAATTCCCTTAGTCATTCATAACAATGGGTAAGACCAATGAATGTAGCTGTGATGTGCGGCAAAAGGCTGTTGAGCTTCACAAAATGGGAAGTGGCTATAAGAAAATAGCACAAGCATTGAAAATTCCCATTTCCACCATCAGGGCAATAATTAAGAAGATGCAGTCAAGTAGAAATGTTATGAATCAACCTGGAATTGGACGTGTGTCTATATTGTCGCAACGCACTGTGAGGAGGATGGGTCAAGAACAAACTCAAGCATCTTCAGTTTGCCAGACACTACTGGAACTTCAAATGGGATCATGGTCTATGATCAGATGAAACGAAAATAGAGCTTTTTGGTAATAAACACCAGAGGAGGTTTTGACACACACAAGAGAGGGAGCCATATGGAAAAGTACCTCATGCCCACGGTTAAATATGGTGGTGGCTCTTTAATGTTTTGGGGCTGTTTTTCTGCCAGAGGACCTGGACATTTTGTTAGGATACATGGCATCACGCACTAAAATATCAAATATCAACAGAGACAAAAAGAATTGCAAAGAGCAAAAGCCTCTATCCTGAAGGCTGTCCTGTGTCGGAAAACGTAAAAAAACAGACTTTTACAAAGCGCTGACACTGGAGACGCCTTCCGAAAGTGCTAATTCTCCTTACAGAAAGCATCACCATATCAACAATTACATTTTAAAAATTGTTTCTGGGGTGTCTCTTTGTAAGTTGTTACTATAGAAAAGTTACTGTATATAAATGAGCCCATTAATATAAACTTGTGAGTGTCTTGCAATTTCTATATCGCAGCTTTACTTACCAATCAAAATCATCGTAGTCATTCTGAGCCTGACTCCAGAAATACAGGAACACCAGTGTCAGGAAAAATGTGATGAGGAGGAGGAGAAAACTAGCACACTCCAACTGAAGTAATCAGGGATAACACACAAACAAACAGCTTTCAGTAATGACAGCATAATCATTCAATAGACAGTACTGTGCAAAGGTCTTAGGCACCCTATTTTTTAAGAACCAACTTTGTTATTGATTTCTTTTAATTTTCATTTTAGAGTCTAGAAGAATGTTTGCACGTCAGTTAAGAAAGCAGCATATTACGTAAGAGACCAAATGCTCTACAGCATTTCTCTGCATGTGCCTAAGACCTTTGCACAGTACTGTATATCAGTGAGGCAGGAGATTTCCAGAAGTGTGTCCTTCTGAGAATAACCAGCACAGGAGTCATTTACAGTGTCAGCAATCCTCCAATCACTCCTCGTTTTCTTTCATCATCTCTCATCGCCTAGCAGATGTTATGACTCAAGAAGTAATTTGTCATTTAGAAGGCTGTTTTTGGGCTGGAGTAGAGCAGAACTGTTCATCTGGAGCGAGGAGCTTTTGATAAAATGCAGACAGTGTCAGCAGTGTGTAATCAATGCAATGTTCATGAAATCAGCAAATACAAGGAAAGTGTCTAAAGCTTTTTCTAATAAAGTAGAGCGAGAGCGAGAGAAAGAGCGAGAGAGAGTGTGACAGCATAACACAGCTAATTGAACTTGACAAGACTGGACTAAATGCACAATTTCTCAAATGTATCTTACCAAATATATCCACAACACACGAGTGGGTGAAGGAATAAGTGAGGCAATTCAGGGAACTTTTTAAAAGGTAAAAGTGATTTCTTATAAAACAGCAGTTCCCCAGCAAATCAGCAGTTTCTGAAATATGCAAACCAGCTTTTCTGGCACTAACAACTATGCCATGGTTAAGTTATTGGGATCATATTATCCCCCATTCTCATGTTTGATGTGAACATTAACTGAAACTAGGTTAATGTATTGCATGATTTTAGGCATTTACCGTAATTTTCGGACTATTGACTGCACCTGAATATAAGCCGCACCCAGTAATTTTAAAAAGCAAAAAAAATGTGTACATATATAGGCCGCACATGTCTATAAGCCGCAGGTGTCCACGTTGTAACATGAGATATTGACACAGAAAGATTTTTGGAACTTTTAATTAAATATGTACCGTAAATGCTTTTTTTAACACTGCTGGTTCAAAAAAAATATATATAGTTGCCTACCAGGAAAAGTCATTGATCGCTATCTTCATCTTCGACCTGCACACTAAAACCACTAAAGTCGTCTTCTTCAGTGTCGGAATTGAACAGTCTCAGAATTACCGGTACTTCGTCACACTCCACCTCTGAAAGCTTCTGTCGTCTTTTTGCATTGAGTCAGTTCTTCACGCTGCCGTCTCCACCATCTCACCATCGATTCATTGATGCCAAGCTTACATGCAGAAGCTCTATTTCCTTCTTCGACAGCCAGATCGATCGCCTTTAACTTGAAAGCGGCATCATATGCATTTCTTTTTAGTGTGAGTGCGTTTGATTTAATTCGAACAGTTTCATTGGTCCACTGTGACCTGTTCGGTAATTTCATTGGTCCGATGTGACGAGGCTAAATGTTTTGGTGGAAGTTGCAAGACGGGACTGGAGGCGGATGCAGGTGCAGATCGAAGTCTTTATTAAACATGTAACTCAATAAACAAAGAAAACTCGGTCTTCACGAGAAACTGGAATCGTGGCATAAAACGAGATCATGAATCAAGGCATGGAAACAAACAATACAAACGACATCACCTATCTAACCTTTACCAACTATAATACTGAGCGAAGTGCTCAGTAACCGAGGGGTTTAAATAGTAAACATACTCAAACCAAACCATGGACACCGGGGGCACATTAAAGACACGTAAACTAAACTAAATGCTCAAGCAGGAAGCGAGTGAACCAAAACAAAGTCACGTGACCAGTCAGGAGCCGTGCCACAGTGCCCTCTGCTGGCCGTGGTGTAACAGGCGGCAAAAAGCTAGTTAGCCCGTAAAAAACCATAAATTAGCTGCATCATTGTTTCAGCGTGTGAAAAAAGTAGCGGCTTATAGTCCGGAAATTAATTTGACTAATTTGACAAAAAAAAATCTTGATTTTGTTTACTGATGACAGATGATAACATTTTCTAACATCAGGATAGAAGATTTATTCTGCCTCTCGTTGTTGGTGATCAGGTTTAACTCAAGTTTCTACAAAATCCTGACCCCCTGAAGACAGGGTTGGATACTAAGCTTGGTGCTGTGGGTTGTGTTTTGGTCAGGCTCAGACGGAATGTACTCAGACTCAAATGTCTCCTGATTAAAGTTCTACTCTGTGTGTGTATGTATGTGTAGGTCTGTGTGTGTGTGTATCTGAGAGAGAGAGAGAGAGAGAGAGGGGAAGAGATTTCTGACCCTGCTACAGCAGCACTCCCCAGGTTGGGCTCTGGCCCTCTGATAGCGCCTCCACTGGCAGCCATAGAGTCCAGCCAGGCAGGAGACAAAGGGCTGGTGCTCGTAGTGCTGAAGCAGCTGCCTGCGGATGACCTTTAACCTCCCCAGCTTCAGTGTGGACAGGCTGATGGGAGAGCGGCCCATGGGTCACCATGGAGCACACGTCACTCACACACTCAGTCGCACACACACACTACAGCAGAAAGTGGATACACACTGCCAACAGAGGAGGGGTCAGTCCATCATGCAGAAGACCTAAGTGAGAGAGAGAGAGAGAGAGAGAAAGAGAGCACAAGAGAGAACAGGTAGTTAGACGGGATAGAGAGGATTAGACAACAGAGATATGCAGAGTTGTAATGAAAGGCAGTGATGTGATAAACAAAACCAGATTGAGAGACAAAGAGAAGAAGCAGCGAGTGAGAGAGAAAGAGAGAGAGAGACAATTTAAGGATTTGCTCAATAATTCAGGTGACACTTTTTCAAATACTAACTCCTGAATGTTTTTAATATGAGTGGGCAAAATTGAAAAATATTATCGTCAAAATACTTATTTTCATTTCTATTTCAATACCTTTTTTTATTTCAATACAATGGTACCATTTTGCTGTTCATGAAAATAGTCTGTAATTAAATAAAATCCACTTGCAATTAAATAAACACAATTACATCCTGGCATAATGGGCCACCATTTCACATAAAGTAAAAAAAATAAAAAATTTAAAAATTTAAAGTAATATTTTTTTTTTCTAAAAGATAAATAAAAGGTCAGCTGAAACAAATTTTCATATAAAATCCCTTCTTAAAAAATCTTGCTAATGTTATCTCTAAGCTTTTTAAAAATGATTATTACTGAAAAACTGAGAGAAACTTCCATCCATCCATCTTCTACCGCTTACTCCTTTCTCAGGGTCACGGGGAACCTGGAGCCTATCCCAGGGAGCATCGGGCACAAGGTGGGGTACACCCTGGACAGGGTGAAAGTCCATCGCAGGGCACACTCACATACACACTCACACACACATACATACACTACGGACACTTTAGACACGCCAATCAGCCTACCATGCATGTCTTTGGTCTGGGGGAGGAAACGGGAAAACGGGGAGAACATGCAATGGCCGCACACACATGGCCACATCGACTCGAACACCGGACCCTGGAGGTGTGGGCCGAACGTGCCAACCACTAAGCCACCGTGAGAGAGCACTTGTAGTGCCTAAATGTAGGCTTTATTTATCAGGTTAACGATAACATAAGATCACATCAGCCACTGATATATGACAGTGAAGTCATTCAAGGCCACATTAGTAGAAGCTTTAAAATGCCTGTCATAATCCACCATAGTTCCAACTCCTTACGGATGTCTATTCCACCTACAGAAACTCAAAAACCCAGAGAAATATAATTCATTTTTAATGGAATGTTGTAAAATGAACATAATGATGCTCATAACTTGTGACCACATCAGAGTGAGAGCTGCTCAATAATCCCATTTTTTCCCCCTTCTCACAAACCAAAAGAGCTTATGGGTGGCAGGTGTAACTCAGCGTTAAAGTAGAAAGTAAATATAATTCACATTTATGTCATGGTTTATGAGATGTTAAAATCAATCCCATGTGGTTCCCTACTGCAGAAATGACAGCAGGTGAGAGGTATCAGATATTACTATGTAAGAACTTTGTAATAACTTTATTATTAAGTTAAGTTAAGCACTTATCTGTGCGCTTGCTTGTGCAGCTAGAATGTACTGAAGTCATCAAATTTACACCTCATTTCTTCAGAAAAAAAAACAACCTCTGCCAGTAATGGTGCATGAATCTCAGAAAGCTGTAACTATACTTCAAATTCACTACACATCCTGTATATGTCTGTACACAGCTGCTTTGTGAGAAGCATAGTTTGCACAGTCATCTGCATTCAGGGTACAGCAGAATGTCAGGGTATGCACTGGAATATCTTTCTTCACTACTTCACATCATACTACAAAGCCCACACCATTTACACTGGTATTGCACCATGTGATTGAGTAGTGTTCATTTCTGAGGATGTGTATAAGTGATGTTCCAGACCCTCATAAGATACAGGCGGCAGCCATCTTGCCTATGCATAGTTCAAAACAAACATAAGTCAGGCTTTACTTAACCAAGAATGGGCATGACAATTGGTTTAGCTCTTTAATCCACACAGTCTACACTCTAAGAAAAAAGGTCACATATATAAACTCTTAAAGATGGCCAGGTGGACAAAACTATGAAGGTTCTACACTATATGACCAAAGGTTTGTTTACACCTAACCATCACACCCATATGTGGGTGTTCCCCAAATTGTTGGCACATAATTGTATA
The DNA here is from genome assembly GCA_012411365.1 of Ameiurus melas. NCBI lineage: Eukaryota > Metazoa > Chordata > Actinopteri > Siluriformes > Ictaluridae > Ameiurus > Ameiurus melas. Next base: position 34,396,396 of record CM022754.1, on the reverse strand, counting down.
GGATGATATAGGATTATATAGAATAATATAGGATGCCTACAGTTTCCCTTCACTGTAACTAAGGGTTGCAAACTTCTCCCAGCATGACAATGCCATGTACACAAAGCGAGCTCCATGAAGACATGATTTGCCAAGGTTTGTGTGGAAGAACTCGAGTGGCCTGCACAGAACCCTGACATCAACCCCACTGAACAACTTTGGAATGAACTTTGGTGTCCACATACTTTTGGCCATGCAGTGTATGTAGAACACTACAATTGACTGTTTCCCTATCAGGAAAAATTCCAAACTAGAAACCCTTTTAGGAAGCTAAGAACTTACTTACTTAAATGTACAAAAAAGAACTATTGAAGAACCCTTCTCGATTAACTCAGCTCTGCTCCTAAAATCTAAGTTTCTAAAAGCAAACCTTTAGCTGATTTTTTCTAGAAATAGGGTTAATAATCTTAGATTTGGTTCAGTGGTATCTTGTAATAGGGAACACTAGATAACTTTGACTATATTTTAGAAGTTTTCACTTGCTAACATGTCATTTTTTGCACTGTGCTCTCTGGCTCTCAGCAGGGGATTTAATGAACGCCTTAAGGTTTAAATGAGGTCGGACTCTTCTTACGCCTCATTACCTAATGGAACATTACATCATTTAAAAAGCGAAGTCGAATGCGTTTACTCCTGACCGACCTCAGCTGAAACAACTTCAATCCTTGATGAGATCCATAGGTCAGACAAATCCTCTAAAGGAACAATACCACTGAGCGATAGGTGTAGCCGTCAACTGTGAAAGCAAAAACACGCGCTGGGTGTCATCCTGCATGAAAGAGTGCTAAAACAACAATTCACTTGAGCTTGAGATGAAACATGTCCTAAGAATCGGCACAATATTTCGTAATATATACAGTTGATATGAATTTATTTACTGTATCATGATAGCATTATTAACTGTGATAAAAGGCAATTATCATTTATAAGTAAAAAAACAAAACAAAAAAAATGTGAACATCCATCCATCCATCCTCTACCACTTACTCCTTTTCAGGGTCACGGGGAACCTGGAGCCTATCCCAGGAACCATCGGGCAGGGGAAGTCAGGGCACTGGATCATTTTAAGGGCCGTCTCAATCGCAAAATACTTCCAGAGCACTAAAACCTAAAAAATCCCACAATGCATCGCAAAAGCCAGGGAACATCGGTGCTTACTATATTCACTTACTGAAAATGACGTCGTATTTTCTGAAGCCTCTCAGCTCAAAAAAATGGCGGACACTCTCAGCCAACTTTCTACAAATGTAAGCAGCTTGTTCTCGTTGTTGTAGCTCTCAATTGATTACTTACGTCAACGATTTTGAACTTTATTTGACTTTGTATAAACGGTTTGTTTGAGTCTAACAACTTTTAAGTGTTCAATGATTTTTTAAAAATCCACTAGCTAGCCTACGATCCGGCTTGAAGTACTATGACAGAAATGTATATGAATAAGCGAACAAATTAATATGGCATATAAAGTCAGAAAAATATCGGTTGTCGTTGCCATTGGTGAGTACGTAGTCATGTCAACGGGAATTGAGTCATCAGTGTCCCAAGGTGTAGTGAGCCAGGGTCCTTACCAGTGCCCGAATAAACTGATTCACGACCTAGGGAGCTGATACACACACTCTGTTATTCCGTAATAAAAACCGACATACACTGAGCAAAGGTCACTGTAGCAGCGTGGGCTGATTTTACACACCTCATCATGATAATGCTATAATGCAGTGAAATGCATTTCTGCCCGAGTACAAAAAATGATTAGGTATTAAGTCATGTGCTGAAAATGTGTTTACAATTAACACCTAGAGAAATTGTGGACACTTTTGAAGCTATTTTACATCATACATGTAAATACATGTATTCAGATGACAAAATTGTAAATCAAGGATTGGATGATTTCTCTTCTCAACGAAAGATAATCGAGATTAGTTCGGATGTCAAAGAAGATGTCGAACTGTACTGTATATTAGGCACACAGAAAGAGAGATGATCAATCCCTGTGGAGGAGGAACTGTAGCTCATTCATTCTTTCTTTGACCCACTCAATACATTCCATTTCCTAATCACACACACACACACACACACACTCACACACTTAAAAAGCATGGAGTCCAGCCAAATAAGGTCAAAACTCACAGATATCCCTATAATAATGGGGACACTCAGTCCTCACCAAGACACACACACACACATACAAAAGCATGGGGGCCAGCCAAATGTCCCCATAAAGTCAAAACTCAGATATCCCTATAATAATGGGGACACTCAGTCCTCACCAAGACACACACACACACATACAAAAGCATGGGGGCCAGCCAAATGTCCCCATAAAGTCAAAACTCAGATATCCCTATAATAATGGGGACACTCAGTCCTCACCAAGACACACACACACACACACACACAGTGTACATGTACGTGAGCTACTGCCAATCCAGGAAACATCATTAAATGATTTAAACTTTTTTTTTTATTATTCATAAATAAAATTACAAACATATTTTAAATGACAGAGTTTGAAAATGTTAAAACTTAAAGCTAGCAGCTGTAACTGCACTTCAGTGCTACTTTAGTAAACTACAGTCCACAACAACGGCGCACAGAAACTGCGTTAAAGTGACAGGTTTCACTTACAGTCCTGAACTCCCTCTTCGCCGTTTGTCCTGGATGCTCAGACAACCGGAAACAACTGGCACATCGAGCGGCGAGGGTTTCCGCGCGCGTGAGCGGCTCTGCTCTCCTGTCGGTCGGAGCGGTTTACTGAGCGCCGCGCATGCGCTCTCCACTCCTACTTGTTGCGCAGCAAAAGCCACAACATTGGCCGTCTCCACCCGGTTGCGCCACTCGTACCCAAAGCTTAAATCCCAGTGTAGACATTATTCAGTCGCAGAATCCCTTCTGTGATTCGCTGAGTATTAATACTCTTATTCTGAACACACGTGGACGCCCTGAAACAGTATTACCCCAGCACTACGCCCCTGATTTAACTTTATATATCTGTATCTGTATATCTGTAGTGCTAATAATAGCAGTGATACACAAGGAAACAACATGGCAAAACAGAGCTCCTACAACTGGAATAAAGTCGGTTTGACGTTGGATGTTTGATATTCGCAGATATGCGGGAATTAAAAGACCATCTCTAAAGTTACATAAGACATTGTTAAACACGTTTCTAACTTCAATAGCATTTGAAGGGAATGACTTACAGTCATATAACCAACTGTCAAGTGTTCATGTAGGTGTCAGGTATGATGCACACCTTTTAGATTTTTGATATTTAATGAGCTATTAAATCACATTTAAATTAGACATGCATTTCACTACAGAATGGGCCCATGCAAATAATATGCCATTATTTAAAGCTCAATAGCATTTTAAGGGGATGACTTACAGTCACAAATCCAACTGGAACGTGTTCATCTAGGTGTCAGGTATGACACACAACTTTTAGATTTTGAGCTTTAAATAATGGTATATTTTGTATACGTGTCCATTCTGCAGTGAAATTTATATCTAATATAAATGTGATTTAAAAGCTTATTTTGATAAATATCAAAAATCTAAAAGGTGTGCATCATACCTGACACCTAGATGAACACTTTACAGTTGGTTAAATGACTGTAAGTCATCCCTTCAAAAAGTACTTGATCCCCTGCTGATTTTGTATGTTTGCCCACTGACAAAGAAATGACCAGTCTATAATTTTAATGCTAGGTTTATTTGAACAGTGAGAGACAGAATAACAACAAGAAAATCCAGAAAAACGCATGTCAAAAATGTTATAACTTGATTTGCATTTTAATGAGGGAAATAAGTATTTGACCCCCTCTCAATCAGAAAGATTTCTGGCTCCCAGGTGTCCTTATTATACAGGTAACGAGCTGAGATTAGGAGCACTCCCTTTAAGAGTGTGCTCCTAATCTCAGTTTGTTACCTGTATAAAAGACACCTGTCCACAGAAGCAATCAATCAATCAGATTCCAACCTCTTCACCATGGCCAACACTAAAGAGCTCTCCAAGTATTACATAAAGATTGTAGACATACACAAGTCTGGAATTGGCTACAAGACCATTGCCAAGACACTTGGTGAGAAGGTGACAACAGTTGGTGCGATTATTCGCAAATGGAAGAAACACAAAAGAACTGACAATCTCCCTCGGCCTGGGGCTCCATGCAAGATTTCACCTCGTGGAGTTGCAATGGTCATGAGAACAGTGAGGAATCAGCCCAGAACTACACGGGAGGATCTTGTCAATGATCTCAAGGCAGCTGGGACCATAGTCACCAAGAAAATCCTGCAGGTCCCCCTGCTAAAGAAAGCACATACACATGCCTGTCTGAAGTTTGCCAATGAACATCTGAATGATTCAGAGGACAACTGGGTGAAAGTGTTGTGGTCAGATGAGACCAAAATGGAGTTCTTTGGCATCAACTCAACTCGCCGTGTTTGGAGGAGGAGGGATTGCTGATTATGACCCCAAGAACACCATCCCCACCGTCAAACATGGAGGTGGACACATTATGCTTTGGGGATGTTTTTCTGCTAAGGGGACAGGACAACTTCACCGCATCAAGAAAATGGGCATGGGGCGGGGCCATGTACCGTCAAATCTTGGGTGAGAACCTCCTTCCCTCAGCCAGGGCATTGAAAATGGGTCGTGGATGGGTATTCCAGCATGACAATGACCCAAAACACACGGCCAAGGCAACAAAGGAGTGGCTCAAGAAGAAGCACATTAAGGTCCTGGAGTGGCCTAGCCAGTCTCCAGACCTTAATCCCATAGAAAGTGGTCAGTGGGCAAACGTACAAAATCAGCAGGGGATCAAATACTTTTTTCCCTCACTGTAGCTGCTCTGTTCTGTCTTGTTGTTTCCTTGTGTGTCACTGCTATTATTACAGCATTGGATTATTTGGAGTTTGACTGTTTAGTGGCTCAGTCTGTGTATCATCTCGAACATCTCTAACGTTCTTCCTACAGCTACAGGTACACTGGAGTAACCAAGCAGTCACGAATGATTTTTTTTTTTTTTTTTTTTGCAAAAACAAATATAAAAAAATTAAATTAAATATTAATTATAAGAAAAAAAAAAAACAGTCAAAAAAAAAACAAAAAACAAAAAATAAAAAAAAAAAAAAAACAAAAAAAAAAAAAAAAAAAAAAAAAAAAAAAAAAAAAAAAAAAAAAAAAAAAAAAAAAAAAGAAAAAAAAAAAAAAACCAGCAAAGCAAAAAAAAAAAAAAAAAAAAAAAACCCAAAAATTTTTTTTTGTTTATAATTGGAATTGTATTGGTTTTAATGGAAACTGTAATTGTCCCTGTGCTTCTCTACTGGTAATTGGTGGCAAGTTATGTCTAGTGGATACCATTAAGGACCAATAATGGTAATGGTTTTAATGGTTGTCAGGTGGTTTGTTATGGTATTTGTAGAAACCATTAGAATTTCTGTGATGTTGTCAATTGTTGTTGTTTTTTCCACCAGGGAGGACAACCAAACAGTGTTGATTAGAAAAAGTGCAACCATTTCCTGTAAACTGTTGAGTGTTCTAGCAGTACCTGACTGTAATAGTAGCGATAAAAGGGTCATAATAGCAAAAGTGTCCACTAGCAGCATTATAAAGTGCAGGTGTGCAGTGATAGATGTGCAATCAGGGCCGGTTCTAGACATTTAGAGGCCCTATGCTAAATTTATGTTGAAGGTCCCCTACACCCTCTCCTTCCCTCCACCTTTCTAGCGTATAGTGTTGAAACGGTTATGGAGTCCCTGCCTCCAAGCCCGAGGCCCTAGGCAATTGCCTACTCTACCTATAAGCAGTGCTGGCTTCTGTGTGAAATGGTAGCTGTTGGGAGGTTTTGATTAGTTCAGGTAAGTGCTAGAGGCAGCAGGGTGTTGAGTATTCTGACTGCCTCAGAGAAGACACTGTTGCGAAGTCTGCAGGTGGTAGCACAGATGCTCCAGTATTAGGCATCTTGACCTAGCTACAATCATTAGCCACTTTATCAGGTGCCATATACTCTATGTGCACTTTCTGGACATACAGTTGGTGACTGTCAATCCATCGATCAATGGAAACAGACCACCGCAGGATCAGTGATCAGATATTCTTTGGTTGGTGGATCATCACAGCAGTGTGACACTATTTAGTGCTGGTACAAGTGTATCAGGCACAGTCGCATTTCTGATCAACTGTGGTCTTATGGTGACCTTCTTTCATGATGGATGTCTTAGGGGTGGCCGGATACTATATTGTGGATAGGAACAGATGAGCTTCAGTCAATAATTAGGGGAACCTGAAACACTGGCCAGTAAGTGTAAGTACAAGGTATGTGTAATAATGAAGTGACCACTGAATGTATCTGGTACTTGTTTTCTGGTCCTGCAGCACATGTAACATTGACAGCTCATTTAACACCTCTACGATTAGAGGGAATTCTGTAGCCCACTTTGGATAAAAGCATCTACCAGATCAATAAATGCAAATCTTTAAAACCTTTTTTTTCCCCTTCACAGGCCACGGAAACACTCATTCCCTTAAGCGTAAGTATCTCTCATGAACTGTTGTCTGACGCAGTGTATTTCCCCACATCTCTCTGAGAAGTAATTAGATTTTGTGCAGAACTCATACAGGTTTAAAAATACTTGCAGTGTATTAGTAAGTTGTGAATTCATCTGATCTACTTGTCATTCTTATTTATAAGAATGACCTGATTGGTCAGAAGATGTTGATTAATTTTCTGTAACAGCACAGCTCTGACAGTGTCGACTGCAAGACAAATCACTGGTTAATATTAATGTACTGGTTTTAATACATTATTTTTTGTATAGTCACAAATAATTTACAGGTAACATGTTTCGATTGGCGGTTGGGGATGGGGGTGGCACGGTGGCTTAATGATTAAAACGCTTGCCTCGCACCTCCAGAGTTGGAGGCCTGAATAACACCTCCACCCTGTGTGCACAGAGCCTGCATGTTCTCCCCATGCCTCTGGGATTTTTTCCAGGTACTCTGGTTTCCTCCCCTAGTACAAAGACATGCGTTGTGGGCTATGTGTGAATGCCATGGGTTGGCACCCCATCCATCGTGTCCCCTGCCTTGTGCCCCGAGTTCCCAGGGATAGGCTCCAGGCTCCCCCGCAACCCTGTGTAGGGAAAGCGGCATGGAAAATGGATGGATGGATTGAGGTTTAGATTGGAGATTTATTAAACATTTATGGAAGGAGTCTCCAGTGCCAGCACTTTATAACAGTTAGGGGTACTGCTGTTCCTTCGTTTTCTTCCATGGGAGAGTCCTCTTGATAAAGGGCTTTGCCGTTTCTCAGAAATACGGCCAGCTGCAGTTTTTTGCTTTATTAACCTCATGAAAGAAAATCAATAAGGATACAACATAAGTGCTTAAAAGAAGTAAGTTGTTTCATGGATGTTGAGCAGCATTAAATCTAACTATAAATTATTGAAATATAAAACTCGTTCATTAATAAATTACAAAATTGCAATCATTGACAAAGTGTGGTATCAGAGAGACTTCAGCACGTGCTGTCATTTGAAAATAATCGACTTCATAGTGGTAATGACAGGGCATCACAGTCATTATTTTCCATTATTTTTATGTTTTATTTCTTACTTAATTATAGCCTCCACATTTATTATCACATAAAAATCAGCATCAAAAGAGCATCAACTCTTACCTTCAACTGTATGTACCCTGCAGGCATGTGTCAACAACCAATTATACAACATACTATGATCAACAGCACACACACAATATTGTTATAGTACACCCATTATAGTC